>PVIH01021950.1:0-28409 GCA_004025045.1 Sigmodon hispidus | reverse complement strand
TTATCTTGTATCCTGCTACATTGCTGAAGGTGTTTATCAGCTGTAGCAGTTCCTTGGAAGAATTTTGTGGGTCACTTATGTATACAATCATATCATCTGCAAATAGAGATAGCTTCACTTCTTCTTTTCCAATTTGTATGCCCTTAATCTCTTTTTGTTCCCTTATTGCTTTAGCTAAAACTTTGAGAACTATATTGAACAGATAAGGGGAGAGAAGACGTCCTTGTCTAGTTCCTGACATTAGTGGGATTGCTTTGAGTTTTTCTCCATTAAGTTTGATACTGGCTGTCAGCTTCTTGTAAATCGCCTTAATTATATTTAGGTATTCTCCCTGTATTCCTGATCTCTCTAGGGCTTTAATCATAAAGGAGTGTTGGATTTTGTCAAAGGCTTTTTCCACATAGAAGGATATGATCATGTGGTTTTGTTCCTTTAGTTTGTTTATAAGATGGATAACATTTACAGTTTTTCGTATGTTAAACCAGCCCTGCATTTCTGGGATGAAGCCTACTTGGTCATGGTGGATGATATCTTTTATGCATTGTTGTATACGGTTTGCCAAAATTTTGTTGAGAATTTTCACATCAATATTCATGAGGGAAATTGGTCTGTAATTCTTCTTCTTTGTTGTGTCTTTGAGTGGCTTGGGTATTAGGGTGATTTTGGCCTCATAAAAGGAATTTGGCAATATTCCTTCAGTTTCTACTGTGTGAAATAATTTGAGGAGTAACGATAGTAATTTTTCTTTGAATGTCTGGTAGAATTCGGCACTGAAACCATCTGGAGCAGGGCTTTTATTTTTGGGGAGGTTTTTAATGACAGCTTCAATTTCCTTAAGGGTTATAGGTCTGTTTAGGTAATTAATCTCATCTTCATTTAATTTTGGTAGATGGTACCTGTCCAGAAAGCTGTCCATTTCTTCTAGGTTTTCCATTTTTGTGGAATACAGATTTTCAATATATGATCTGATAATTCTCTGTAATTCCTGGGGGTCTGTTGTTATATCCTCCTTTTATTTCTGATTTTGTTGATTTGGACACTCTCTCTCTCTGTTTTTTGATTAGTTTGGATAAGGGCTTATCTATCTTGTTAAATTTCTCAAAGAACCAAATCTTAGATTCGTTGATTCTTTGTATTATTCCTTTTGTTTCAATCGTATTGATCTCAGCTCTAAGTTTGATTATTTCCTGCCGTCTACTCCTTCTAGGTGAGTTCGCTTCTAATTGTTCTAAGGCTTTCAACTGCGCTGTTAGGTCTTTAGTGTGAGATTTCTCTAGGTTTTTCATATAGGCATCTAGTGCTATGAATTTTCCTCTTATGACTGCTTTCATTGTGTCCCACAAGTTTGGATATGTTGTAGATTCCTTTTCATTGAATTCTAGGAAGGCTTTGATTTCTTTCTTAATTTCTTCCTTGACCCAGAGATGGTTCAGGTGAGTGGTGTTTAGTTTCCATGAGTTGGTATTCTTTCTTTTGGTTTTGATGTTGTTAAACTCTAACTTTAGGCCCTGGTGGTCCGATATGTTACAAGGGATTATTTCAATTTTTTTGTATCTGTTGATACTTGCTTTATGACCAATTATGTGGTCAATTTTGGAGAAAGTTCCATGAGGAGCTGAGAAATATGTATATTCCTTTGCCTTTGGGTGGAAGGTTCTGTAGATATCTATGACATCCATTTGCATCATAATCTCTTTTAGACTCCTTATTTCTCTGTTGAGGCTCTGTCTGGTTGATCTATCCAGGGTTGAAAGTGGGGTATTGAAGTCTCCCACTATTAGGGTGTGAGAATTAATGTGGGATTCGAGCTTTACCACTGTTCCTTTTACATAAGTAGGTGCCCCTATATTAGGGGCATAAATATTTAAGACTGAAATCTCCTCTTGACCAATTTTTCCTGTGATGAATAAGTAGTGACCATCTTGGTCCCTTTTAATTGCTTTTAGCTTAAAGTCTACTTTGTTAGATATTAGGATTGCAACCCCTGCTTGTTTCTTAGGACCGTTTGACTGGAAAAACTTTTCCCAACCCTTTATTCTAAGCCTGTGTTTGTCTTTGCGGTTGAGGTGTGTTTCTTGTAGGCAACAGAAGGATGGCTTCTGTTGTTGTATCCATCTTGTTAGTGTGTGACGTTTTATAGGAGAGATGAGACCATTGATATTAAGGGAAATTAGTGACCACTGATTCATATTTCCTGCCAGTTTTGGTGGCAACTTGTTTGTATTTCCTTTCTCTAGGGTATTCTTCTGTGGACTTATTGATTGTTTGTGATTTCATGGGTGTATCTGGGGTCCTTAGGTTGGCATTTTCCCTCTAATACTCTCTGTAGTGCTGGATTGGTAGATAGATATTCTTTCAGTCTGACTTTGTCCTGAAATACCTTGTTTACTCCATCTATGGTAATTAATAATTTTGCAGGTTATAGTATTCTAGTTTGGCATCCATGCTGTTTTAGCTTCTGTAGAACTTCTGACCAATCCCTTCTAGCTTTCCTCTTTTCCATTGAATAGTCAGGTGTTATTCTGATGGGTCTGCCTTTATATATGAGTTGGCCCTTTTCTTTTGCAGCTCTTAAATTTTTTTCTTTTTTCTGTATGTTTTGTGGCTTGATTATAATGTGGCGTACTGACTTTTTTTGGGGGTCATATCTATTTGGTGTCCTGTAAGCTTCTTGTGTCTTTATAGGCATTTCCTGCTTCAGGTTAGGGAAGCTTTCTTCTATGATTTTATTGAAAACATTATCTGTGCCTTTGAGCTGGTATTCTTCTCCTTCTTCTATTCCTATTATTCTCAAATTAGGTCTTTTCATGGTGTCCCAGATTTCCTGAACATTTTGAGTTATGTCTTTTTTAGTTTTACTATTTTCTTTGACTGATATATCTATTTGAGCTACTGAGTCTTCCACTTCAGAGATTCCATCTTCCATCTCTTAAACTCTGTTTGTTATGCTTGTATCTGTAGTTCCAGCTTTTTTCTTCAGGTTTTCTATTTCCTTCTTTGCCTCATTTTGTGCCTTTTTATAGCTTCTATTTCAGCTTTTATTTCAGCTTTAGTTCCTGGCATGTTTCTTTCATAGATTTGTTCATCTCTTCCGATTTTTGTTTGTATTTTCTTCTATTTCTTTCAGGCCTTTTTCATATCTTCTTTGAGAGCTTCGATGAGCATCAAAAAGGAATTTTTGGTGTTGCTTCCATCTGTTTCCTCTTCATTGCTCAGTTCAGGTCTTGTATTTTTAAGATCGCCACTCTCTTCTGGAGTTACCATGTTGTTTTTTGTATTATTATGTAATTTTTTGCACTGACATTTGCCCATGGCTTCAGTGGTTCACGATTGGATGGCTCCTGGTCAGTTGTAGCACTCAGGCTTGTGTGCCTCCTGTCACCTCTCTGGTCAGGGTCTGAATCTATCCTTCAGGGACCCCTGTAGTTGTCTGTTTGCTCAGTTCGATGTGGAGGTGGGTAGCCGTTCAAATTCCCTCAGCAGGAGCTGTGGGTATGGTGATAGGCAGAGTTTATCTGCCTGTGCACCAGAGTGTGCTGGGACTCTGCAGACAGCACTTGGTCCTGGAAGCGGAACCGAAACCTATGGGAGCTCAACTCTCCCTCCCTGGCTGGGATATAGGCGCTTGGGCCTGGTGACCCCTCCTCACCTCTGAGTAGGGTCTGAGTCTGTCCTTCAGAGACACCTGTAGTTGTTGGTTCGCTCAGTTCAAGGTGGCAGTGGGTAGCCGTGCAAATTCCCTCAGCTGGAGCTGTGGGTATGGTGACAGGCAGAGTTTATCTGCCTGTGCTCCAGAGTGTGCTGGGACTCTGCAGACAGCACTTGGTCCCCTAGATCTTATTTCTATGTTCAAGCTCTCTGGAGAGTTGTCTTTGTGTTGTCAGTGACTTGTTAGATGGGACCTACCTAATATCAATCCCTAACTGCCTAGCTGCCAGCCCCTGACAGTTTTTTGCCTCCTTTCTTTATTTTCTTCAATATTCAACACTATTTGAAACATCTATCTTTGTTTTTATTAGCTATTTCTCATTAGAATCTAATCACTACAAAATCTTAGACAGTTCCTGTTTCTTTTTGTACTTTATTCCCAATACATAGAAACTACTCAATAACTATTTTGAGTCTATACATGCAGCAAGCCATTGACAATAAATAATAAATAAATAAATAAATAAGTAAATAAGATTATGATGAATGACTATTGTGGGGTGAATTCCAATGAAATAATGCATGTCTCCTGGAGAGATACATTAGTGGTACCTGTGACAGCAGCCATGTTTAGAAATAAGGTCTTGACCATGTATGCTTAGAAAAGAAAGGTTTTACTCAAAACCCAGGAATATGGCTTTCCACATTCTAGATGAGAGAAGATGGGCAGATCATCAATGGACTAGGGTTGGACCTGATATAAACACATGTGAAGAGGAGAATGTCATGAAGGAGAGAGAGGTTAGAGTGATATGACAACAAATCAAGGAATTCCCAGGATTATGTACATCATAAGAAGAAATAAGAAATCAATGCAGATCCACTTCACAAGCCCTTAGGATTGAGCATCTCCTTGTCAACACCTTAATTTCAGACCTGTAACATGTATAACATATATAAGGCAATTTTCTATTTTTCCAAATTGTGTAGTTTTTGAAAACTAGTTATGATAACCCTGGGAAATGAACATACAAGTGTTTATTCTTTTTTCTAATTTATAAAATGTCAGATTTTCAATAGAATTCTTAAAATGAAAGATTTTAAATGACCACAGTGAAGATTTTTTGATGTAGAGTTACAGTCACTATTTTTAACCAACAATATTAATCTTAGGCTTAGATTACCAGTCAAATTCATGAGACAGAAAGACTTTCCTTGGTGCCTGAAAAAAGATTTTTTCATATTTTCCAAGAAAGGATGGAAACCAAGTATCTTTATTCCAGAACGATCAGGGAATGAAGAGCAGATATGTATGTTTCCCACGATCCCATGCCAGATCTTGAATATCACCATATCAGCTTATGTGTGTGTCCACAAAAAAATAGTTTTAGTAGGTATAGACCAATTTAGTATAGGAAAATGATCGCTTGTAAAGCAATCCCACCCATGCAGGTTTATAACCTTTCCAGAGGAAGAAAACTAAATTTAATCTCAGGGTACAGCTCATTGCTCATGAGTTACTGGTTTCTTATACACAGGCTACTCAATAAACAGGACACTGTTGTCTTGATTCTAGTATGCATCAGCACATTCCCACAGTTATGTTTCAACAAAAGTGATTTAACCTAAGGGCAAATCTTGGATATGTATGAGACTAGAACAAATAACCTGTAACTGGGCAATGACCTATTCCCTCCACAGAGTATAGAAATTGCTTATAAATATATTGCCAGGAATTTCCTATATTTGGTAATAAAAATGTTTCTCTGCTTCTGTATGTAGGGCATTGTATATTCAGAACACTTACAGATAACTCTATTTTCTCACAACTCACCGAGGCAAATTTATGACCTTAAGTCATCATATGCACACAAAGGATAACAAGAGTGACTAATTCACGAATGGTCTTTCCACTGAATCTTTTACTGAGTCTGCTGGTATTATTATCAATTAAGTCAAATCAGGAATAGTCTGGCACATTCTAAAATAGCCAAGGACAAACCTCATGCCAAAAGCAAACTCTGGACTGTTAGGAATTCTAGGTTCCAATTTACACATCCATCTAGGAGTGGTACAGATATCATTGCCGTCAGTACTTTACTACTTTTTGAATGTTTCTAATGATGTGTAGACAGCCTTGGATTTATAGAACTGTCAAATTTCTTAAATTTTCCTGACAAGCAAGTTCTGCCATAGTAATCTCCATAGAACTAAACAAAAACTAGTAAACTAAATCTAACACATCATACCTTAGGAAAATACAAATGATACAGAAATATGCCTAGTTATTAATGAAAACTTCATAAAATTCTGCTAATGTATTTGCTACTTTTCCAAATTTATTTATATATTTTTTCTTGTGTTAGTGGGGCATGTGTCATGGGTGTTAATTTGATATAATTAGCTAAAATTAGCCACTTATCTTTATACATGTATAACATATATAAGGCAATTTTCTATTTTTCCAAATATTCCCCACACTTGTGAGTTATAGACATCTGTCTAGTAACCACACAGATGCATGTCCAAATTACAAACAAATAGCAGTGTTCCAAGGAAAATTGTTCTAATGGTTTCTTTTGGTTGGGTTATCATAAAAAACAAATTAGCCTTATGCCATCTTTCTTGTTATTGGAAGGATAATTTGAGTAATATTCCAGAGTTGATTAAAATTAAATACCTGGTTAGCAGTCAAATTGAATTAGCAGGCTCTATTGTTCCCTGAGAAGAATAAGGTAAGATTTGCTTTTCATTGAGTCTCTTTGGGACAACTTTACTCTCTTTTACAACTGACTGTCCCACACTTTTGGAAACTCTGACCCTGAACTGCAAGGGTAGTTGTTAGTATTTTGCGCGTGGAAAGATAAATCCTGCTAGCAGTCTGATGAGAAGCCATGTTAAGTTTATTAAAGAAACGAGAGAGAGAGAGAGAGAGACAGAGAGACAGAGAGAGAGAGACAGAGAGACAGAGAGACAGAGAGAGACAGAGACAGAGAGACAGAGAGAGAGAAAGAAGAAGAATAGGGAGTAGAGAAAGAGAGTGTGTGCCACGTGGTTGGGGCTCTTTAAAGTGTGAACATGCAGACAAGCCCCAGGTATGGCATGGGCAGCCTCCTCAAAGTGCCTCTGCAGGCAGGGGTTTGTCCTCCAACAAGGCGCACAGCCACGCCCACACTAACAGTAGTAATCATGAGAACAAGCTTGGAGACTGAGACCTCTAAGAGATGAAGCACCTTAAGCCCTCTGAACACTGGTTATTGGCAAATAAGCTGTGGGATGTCAGGACTACCTGATCCATGCTAGAGTGAAGGACTGCCTACCTCTGTTCACAAAAGAAACAGTGTCAAAAGTAACTTCTACAGCGGGTGACTTCACAACTCAACAGTCTGCCAGACACAATCATGCAACTATATTCTCTGAACATGCTATTTCTAATGCTAAATTCTAATATAAACATTGACACACTCTTAATTTGAAGACACAAGAACACCACATCTCAAGTCTTTGTCAGCATGTCATGGAAGGCAATAGAAATTACAACTTGAAATTTTCATCATATCTAGGAATAAACACTTAAGAATTTTCACACACACACTGATTACATTAAACTGGATATACTGATACTTCAGCAGGTTGAAAAGGTATAAAATAGAGAACAAACATGTTCAGTCTTGAAGAACTTACATAATAAAGAAGACATAAATAAATCCGTCTGTGGCAGTTTAATTGAGAAATATTCCTCATAGGCTCAGACATTTAAAAACTTGTTCTCCAGTTGGTAGTTAGGGAGGTTTAGGAAGTTCAGCGTTACTGGAGGAAGTGTATCACTGGAGATAGTTTTTGAAAGAATATAGCTTTGTCCTACATCCTGCTTGTTCTTTATGATGCTTCCTGCTTCAGCTGGGGAGATGATCTCTCAGCTTCTTGTACTTATCAGCACCTCTGTTGCTGGCTGCTACCTCCATGCTGTAATGGACTCCTATCTCTCCAGGATTGTAAGGTCTAGTAAACTCTCTCTCCCTTAAGTTGCCTTTGATCAGGGTACTTTTTTTTTTATCACAGCAACAGTAAAGTAAATAATATACTGCCTAAGAATTCTGCTTTCTTAATCTCATCTTTCTATGGAGAAGCCCAGCAAGAATATTAAGGATATTGGATAGATTGAGACTTGAAATGACAGTGAAGAGCTTGTCCCCTGATTCTATGTAATAATCTATGTGATTTTAGTCTACATGGTTCCACACTTATCAGGAAAGATACAACAACAACAAAAATCGAGCGTCCATCTTGGCGATGAAGAAGAGTCTGAGGTTAGTAGACATGCATTTCACTTGCCATGTGTAGAACATCAAAGGGATCGTATATCTTTGGCTATCCTGCAGAAGAGGGGTTAGATGGATCACTGAGATGTTAGTGAGTCAATGACTTTGACATATGTATCACTACTGTGCCCTTGTTGAGAAATGACATGATAACAAATGCTGTAGAAGAAGCAGTCAAGTCCACAGGCAAAGTAGGTGAGGTCAAACCCAGTAGTTCTCTCATGGTTTTGAGAAACTCATTGCCTCTTAGAGAAAATGCCTACATCCTAACTCTGCAGCAGAAATGCTTAGCAAGGACTCTACTTTTCTCTCATCTGACACAAACTGAAAACAATAATAGTGTTTGTTGTACTATTTTCATTCAATATTAGGGCAACTTTTTGTTCAGGACAGAGAGAATTCAGAATGAAGTCACCTGAGGATAATGGCTCTGAAAGCAAAAGTCCTCACTAGATCAGCATAGATCCTAACTATAGAGGAAAACTTCTCCCTGTACTCACTGGTAAGTGTAGCTTTCACTCCTCAACAAAAGTATTTATTCCCTTTGTATCAAGTATTACAGAAGACCACAGCTGACCAATACACAGAGATCTACAGACTATAGTATGCTTAATTTCCAAGAGATACATTTACAACACAACTCCAGAAATATCAGGAAAAAAAATGGAATGAAGAATGATTAAAGAGCCAGAGGACCAGGAAGTCAGTTGCGAGGGTCTCTCAGAGATAAAAAGGAAATTAACATGATTCCTGAACATACAACTATCTAAACAATACCTAAGTGGAGACAATATTAGAAGACATAGTAGTCATGTTAGTGGAAAGGGGTCTTACTGCTGGACAAAGAACTACAAAGAAGTAATGACTGCTGAGAAAGAACTATCCCCCCCCAGGGATGAGCCTCCTAATTGACTCTCCATTACTAAGTAGTCACCCTTGAAATCATATTCATGCACACAACACTGAACAGATCTAGCAGGATGTGTTTATATATTTATCCATATATATCTAGCAAGAAAAATCAAATAATAAGGGCCATGAATTTGAGAAATTGTAGAGGAACTTCAGAGGGGTTGGAAAGAAAGGAAGAAGAGAAGCAATCACACTTTAATTAAAAAATTAAAAATGATTCTGACATAGACAGTATAAGATGTTGAGTTATGAGATGTGGCATTGTCTTCTTACGTCTATATTAACAGATTTCTAAAGGACTTTGCAGGTTTAATATGCTCTCTCTATTTTACAAGTTATGGAACTGTGCTTTTATGGTTACAATGTAGCTGTTTATGGATGTTTATCCCATTGGTTAATATGTTCCAATATTTTTAAAGAATAAATGACTTCTTCTAATCATGTTTTATTATATATAGTAGGACAGCACAATTTGAAAATGTAAGTAACACAACGTAACCTGAATAGAAGGCAATGCCATCTTAAAAACATTCTCCATTCCTAAAGGAAACTAAAGTACATAAATGTCTGAATAAAATATAAGTATATTTTTTGTGTAAATAAACACTAAGTGTCCATATTGTATCCTGATGCACACTTTAAAAATATTCTTAAGTACAATTAGAAGATTAAACATGTATAAATAGTACATACTTAAAATAATGAAAGTAAGTATATGTTTTTGCATCTAATAATTTTCAATATTCATCAGATTGACCAGAATAATAGTTTGGGAGGGAGGGATGACAAGATGTATTTTAGCAAGAGGACAGCAAAACTGACCAAGACATCAAACACTAGTACATGAATACAGGCAAAAGGACACCTTAGGTGAATGTCATGCTGATGCCCTAAGGGATTCAGAGGCTGTAACCTAGCTAAATACAACATCTTGTGAGAGGTGAAAGTAGGAAAGCATGCTATTATATCTCAGAGGAAACATTCTGATTCTGGTGTCTCATTCTCATGACAAAGGTGGCAACCGGCATAGAGAATAGCACAGCATGGATCCAGTCTCCTGACAAAGACAGGGAAGAATGGAAAATAATGCAAAGTTAGTGCCTTCTTGTTCAAATGTATTGTAATCTTCAGGTCTTCCTCTCTTGCAGCAAGGATGTAAGGCATTTATCCCTGATAGTGTGACTGTGATCTAATAATTGCTACAGCTCCAGGCTGTGGAGCATTTCAGGGTTTGTTTTACAAATAGGATGGTGTATTATCATTCACAGTGTTTTAACTTATCCTGAAAAAAACATTTTAAAAGGATAAATAATTGCTATGCTTATGTTATGTTATACATAATATCATATCCTATGTAGATCCAGGGTCTGCAAAGTTTGCAATGTGCTAACTTTCAAGTATTTGCAAAATAGAACAATATATGTTGAACAAAGGCATGCAAAATATGCTGCAGATGCCACAGTTATATTGGTGGAAGTAAGCTGGTGTAACTGGTGATAGTATATGAAAAAAAATCCCACTCTTTCTGTATACATATTGTATATGCTAATAAATAGTAAATCAGAGATTGTAATAATCCAGTTAATTAACAAGAGGCAGAAGAAAATCCACTATCCTGTGCCATTAAATTTTTTTTCCAAGGGGCATAGTCCTCAAGGTAAAGCAAGCCGGAAGCGTTTATTTTTAAAACTTAAATCTGTGAGCAAATATTATCTGTTCATTAATTTCATTTTTTTTATAAATCTGATCATGCCAAACTGTAATTAGAGAAACCACAAATACAACTGACTAGGACTCCTTAAAGTCTGGGAAACAAGAATTATCAAAGCTTACTTCCAAAACAGGATTTCACTGATTACATTTTGAATTTTTAAGCAGCATTTTGTAGTACTTTTATGCCAACATGATAGGGGCTTTACATACATTAAAACATTTTACTTATATGCTGTGCAGTAATGACAACTGAGTTGGAATCCTCCAACTCTATACAAAGATGAATGGAATAGTACTGGGGGTAGAAGTGCTGTGCTATGGGTAGACACAAGAATCAGCAGGGTCTCAAGAACACTCTCATCCAGCATTCACCACAGTGTGCAACACCAGAGACCTATCTTAATGTTGAAGTCACACACAGAAGATTGTCCTCTGGCCTTCATATCTGAGCCTTGAAAAATGCACACACATACACAAACACACACACACACACAGTCACACACCCTATAAACACATACAAGTCAATGTGGATAAAAGAGTAGCATTCCATTTCAGAAGAAAAGTAAGAAATTCAACAAGAGTAAATCTAGCACTTAAAATAGAAGGTATGCAACTGTGAGACAGCATTGTGCCACTTAGGGGAAGAAACAGCTATCAGTTTCTCCCACAGTAAAAGGTCTATATTATTTGCAAGTAACAGTGTGAGATATAAAATGTGGTTTACTAAAGAAGTCACCAGCAAACTGGAATTCTGAACCTTCCATTTGCCTTTTGCTTTAAATGGCTTAATAATACTCATGCTTAGCTTGCTCCAAGTGGGTAATCAAGTATTTATTTATCTGTTATTTTGGAAGTCATTACTCCCACAAGGTAATAGGTAAGCCTAGGTTTTAGGTAATAGGTACCTTGCAATAGGTAAGCCTATTACATAAAAATCATAAATACTGATCAGAAATTCAAGCTACTAGATGTTGGCTTGAAACAAACTATGTTTATGTCTTTTAAAAAAACTTCAGCAATAGGAACAATAATGAACATTTGTATTTTATTTTAGTGCTAAGGAATTGAACTCATGGTGTTTGCACATGCTGTGTACCTTCTCCTTCCCTGGCTGCATTCACAAGCCCTACATGTATATGTTGAATCTGTACTAGGCATGATCTCATATACCACGTGTGTACCATCACATCTTCAAATTCTTACTGAGTATAGCTTCTATTGTTATTTAATAGCAATTTTATATGCAATGGGATCAATACACGAGAATCTAGAAATTGTCCAAGGCTACAACCACTGAGAAGAAAAAAAAAAAACAACAGACTTTAACAAGGTAAGCATGTAGTAGGACTTAGAACCTTATTTGCCAAGATATGATCTTACATGTGGAAAGCACACAGAGCGGGAAAGTGAGGTTTTCCTGAAGAAAAGCATATAATCAGTGACAATTTTCATTTGTATGGTTTTGAAGATATTTTTGTCAGATTGGTTTGGCCTGGGAAATGAACGCTTCATATAAACATGAATGAAGAAGGAAAAGCAAAGGAAAAAGAAAAAAAAAAAAAAAACAGGAAAAAAATGGTAGGAAGGAATTCAATGCAGGAAATGCTTTCTACCCTGCTACCCATTTAAAGTATTTATGGTTAGTATTTGCTGCCTGTGCTCAAGTGAGCATGGACCAATTTTGCTAACCTCATGCTCATGAGATGGCCTCTGATCTATTTCCCTGTAGTTTCTCATTGAGTTCCACTGCTTTCTTATATGTCCTAATTGGTCTTGAGTTGTTGGTGCTGCTCCTAGTCAATTAAAAGTTGGTTACAGGAAAAAGGAAAGAATGAATAAGTAGGACAGTTTCAGAGATAATTAGAATATTTTCAGAATTTCTATTTTATAAATAAGACCTGTTCATATTTACCCTCTCTGAGAGGAGTTACTGAATGTCATTAGAAACCGGAGAAGTTAGACTCAGAATTCCATTAAAAGAAAACACAGCTCATTCCTCACTTTTGAATGCACTGGAAGAAGAAAGGTTAGTGACGAAGCTGTCAGCCTAGACTGTCCAGGTAGAAAATGAGTGATGGCTGAGACACAAGACTACAGTTAGGAAAACCTGAAAAGTCGCTGTCTGAATTCTTTGTATTGTATGCTAGTTGTACTCTTTGTTAAATATACTAAAATATTTTAGGCATCTAACCCATCCATATCTTCAGAGAACTCATTGTATAGGAGTCCTGAAATATTGTTTGTGCATTAGTGTTTTTGATGTTTTCTGAGAAGAGCTAAAGAGACTTTTGTGCATCTTTATGGTCCAAGTGGACCATGCTTTTTGATAATTTCCAACCCTGGGAAAATGTTAACTCTACAAATAACTGGATTTCTCTAGAGTTTAAACTTCCAGGCTCTCAAGTAGAAGAGACAACATGCTAAAATTTCTTTCTTCGTTATTATCTCCCAATAATATTTTACTGAAAGACCTCATTCTTTTTTTCCAGATATAGAAATTGCATTTTTAGTCAAAACTTTGTTTTCCAATAAGCTTTTATCATTATTTTCAAAAGAAGAATTCTTTTCTCTTACAACAGTTCTTTTCTCTATATTGACGTAGGATAATTATGTGTATTTACTGGTTACAGTGTGATAGTTTGCTAAATGCATGTGTAATATCAGTTCATAGTGATTAGCATTTCAATTTCCTTGAATGTTTCTCAGTAATTTACTTTTCAAGTGCTATTTTATTTTTTGATGTTTCATAGTCTAGTTTGTACTAATAAATTTTATTATTAATAAACAATGTAGTATTAAGACAAGTATCAGAGGGAGTAAGACAGACTTGATCTGTAGAATAACCCAATTAACAAATGTAATTATTTCTATGTGAAGTCATCATACTGACAACATATATATATGTATATATATATAGTATTATATACTGCAAATAGTGTTGGAATACTTAAGGCAAGTATATCAATATTTATGTAGTCAAAAATAACTTTTGTTCTTCATTATAAAACTGTATTTGGATGGCTAAACTCACTACTTCAAAACCACTGTTCAAAATAGCATGTCAACATAACTTCTGGATCTGCCTTAGAGCCTACTCACTTTTATGTTTACAGCCTCAAGGCTCCAAAAGTTTGTTCTTAGTGAGACTATTTAGATGTGCAAAAAATGAGTCTAGTTTTCCCTGAAATATTTGTAATGACTTCTACATAATAGAAAAGGAAAGACATACCCCAAGCTTGTTTTGTAGAGAGACTGTGTCATTGTAACATACATGTACACCTAAGTTGAAAATTACTGATTGCTATGAATAAGCTTTCTCAAGGAAATTGCTGTGAAGAATATAATTAATTTAGTGGTATAATTTTCAGCTTTTTCTTTTATAAATTCCCTGCTACACCATTTAACTCATTTATACAGGCACCTTTTTGATTTATAGAAATCATATGAATATCTGTCATAAAATAATTGTCATAATGTATTGATAAATTTACTCTTCCCATATTTCAAATATATATCAACACATTTATGTAATTTTAGAATTACACACAGTTACCTACAATATGGGACATCTGATTTAAAATGACATTTTTCTTTTTGTTCTGTCCAATTTGTGTGATATTTTATTTAATAGTATTTTTAAAAGAAATATATTATTTGATAAAATTATTGTTTAACTGAATTCCATCAAAATGTCATCTTTTTATGTGCTTAAAAGGTTTCTTATCTTCTATTATTAAGTGATAAAAGATTATAATTTGACAAAAATGGGTACTAAAATGATTTTTAATTATTTCTTGTTTAAACATCCTCATACAATATATATAGATCACATTCTTTCCACACACACCCATCTCTTCCAAGTTCTCCCCATCTCTTTACCCACCCACTCAACTTCATATTCTCTGTCTTTCAAAAGAAACCCCACAAAGCCAAAATACAAAAAGTAAAACAGTAAAACCTAAAAAATCCTAAGTACAAAACAATATAACACATACAATAAACATGGAGTTTCTTTCCTTGTAACCAAAAATACTCTTGGGCATCAAGTTTACTATGGAGTATGGTTGATATATGTAGTGACACTACACTATTGAAAGCTGATTTTTTTTTGTTCTTTTTTCCAACCAGTGTCAATCAAAAATAACTTTTTGGTTACAGGTGGAATTTTATGACCTTTTCTCTTTCTTTTTGTTAGAATTGTGTCTGCTTACAATTGGAGTATGTTTTGTGTTTGTTGCCATACTCTCTGTAAACTTCCATGTGAATCAGTCTTGTGTTTTGGTGATGGTGTTTTCTTGGAATCATCAACTACCTCTGGCTTCTTGAATGTTTCTGCCTTCTCTTCTGCATAGATCCCTACACCTTGAGGGGAGAGGTTTTGACCTATTTGCAAGATATAGTGGTGCAATAGTGGTACAAATGTTATGAGAGTAAGCCATCATCTTTGGCTTAGGTTTAAAATTCCATTCATAGTACAGAATTTATACTTGACACTGCTAAAGTGGCCGAGAACCTCACACTAGATAGTTCTTGAACACTCAGACAAAACCTATTACTATCATTTTGCTAAAAGAATAGAGCAATAGAGTGAATCCTAATGACATACTGCTATACCCTTATATCAGCACTCAACTCATGAGAGAAGCTCTTTCTTTCAGTATACGGTAATTAACACAGGGACCCATAACTGGACAATGACAGACTTTACAGCAGACAGTGATAGACTTCATAGTACCCAGCCTGAAATGAGATGTCTTCCAAATATGAGTGATTTAAAAATTATGCTTCAGTAAGATTTAACATAAAATTCAAACCAAAAATAAAAATGCATCTTTCTAAAATTAAATTAAATATAATTAAAATTAAATTTTAACATAAAGAAATCATCTTGAATATTTCTTACATTTACATGAAAATATATAAATCATACATATTTAACACTAACTGGTTTTGGTTGCTTGTAGATGTATCCACTGTTTATAGAGTTTCAATTTAAGTTTACTTTGGCAATACAGAATGGCTAGAACCTCAAATATCCCTACATATTTTCATACCATTTTTTACATAAGCAACAACACTTATTTTTTCAAGATACATTTTCTCCGTAATGTCTGTGTATGTGTGTGTACCCACATGTTGAGTGTGGGTGCTTGAAAAGTCCAGAAGAGAGCAAAAGGTGTCCTATATATGGAGGAATAAGAAACTGAATTGCCTGACATGGGTGCTGAGAACTAAATTTAGATAGGTCATCTTCAAAATCAACATGTACATCTAAGTACTTAGCCATCTAAACTTGGAGTTTAGATTGAGTCATCGGTTAGTTAGAGTTACTTCCATTCAATACCCACAGTTGAAGAAAATACTTATCTTTTTTTTTCTTAATGTGTCAGGAATCTACAACAATATTGATGATATTTTTTACTTTTATTGCCAAGTTCATACAAGTTTAATATCTTGGTATACATTTCTTGAAAGTAAAAAATACTAAATATCCAGTAAATGACAAATGAAAATTTTAATTTTATATATCAATTGAGAAATTTATATTACAATGATTTTAAAGAAATTTTTCCAGTGAAAAGTACCCCACTTCCATGAAATTATAGAAAGTACATTTTATTTTTTACTTGAAATTAAATAATTTTAAATATTGTAAGTATAGTTAATCTTCAAAGATCATTGCAAATTTTTGTGGTTTTAATAAATTTATCTTTCAAGTATTTATCTAGAGGACTAATGCAGATATATTTCTATCACAGTTCCCTAGAGAGCTAAAAACCAGATAAGTGTTTTCTTCAACTGTGGGTATTGAATGGAAGTAACCCTAATCATTGACTCAATAGGAAACCTCCATGTTTAGTAATGACAGGGCACATTTACTATTTCATATTTTTTGGTGATAAACAATATAACTACTGCTTAGCTACACCCTCTTCTAAATTTCTCAGAGACTACAACTGCTATTACAAAGGTCCATATAGAAATCTACCCTGTATGCCATTGCTGCTCAAGGCCCCATAATCTATTCTTTGCTCCATTTATTTTCTCAATCACTCAAAAAGGAACATTAGAGTATTTCATGCAATATGTAAAAGAATCTCCAAGACATAATATAATCAGATTAAGTAGAAGTTCAACACACAGTCAATTTTATCTGTTCTGACCCAGATGTCTTCCTATGATGTCCCCTAGGCTTAGTCCTTAGCACTTGAGAAGAGTATGAATATGACAATTACTTTTTACCTTGTGGATTGATAATGATAACAGATTAATTAAAATCACTTAGTTTTGGAAACTACTTGCTAGTTCTGAAAGCAGCCAAAGACAGGAGGGAAAGAATTTTATTCTCAGTAGATGATAAATTCCGGAGATCTTTCTTAGCTCTCATGGCTTATTCTTAACCATTGTAACTCTAATTTTAAATGTTTTAATTTATATGTTTAGTAGTGATATTGCCTCATTTATGTTGTGACATTGACACATTTTCATTTCTGATCCTGGTTCTTGACTGTCCAAAACATGGGGCCAGAAGAATATAGCTCACCATTTGGTATAAAATATATGATCAGACTTTCCTTTTCATATGTCTATGCAAATGTACAAACCAGCTCTTTCTATAGTGCCAGTTACTAGGCATATTCTTTACAGTTTGTGACCCCAGAAGGAATTTCCATGACCAAAGTAAAGGAGCCCTAAGGCAGATTATAAGGGGCAGGCAGGAACAAAGAAGGACATTTCCATCCAATCCCACTGTGTGTTTGTGTCAAAAACTTGATGTCTTAACAGAGGAGACTGCACTATGCGATAGCTGCTTTCTGAGCTAGTTAGAACAATGACACACTAATATCTCCTTCACAACAACTTTTAAATATCCCTATTTGAAGATTGTTTTGAGGAGCAACATTGAGCTAAACAGAGATAGACTTAGTCAGTGCAGAATGTATTTCTGTACTAAAAGACATTAATTCTTACACTAGTGTAGTTATTTATCAGAGTAACCTAGAAGGACAAGCATATTTATAGGCAATGTTCTCAGATTTTATTCTTCCAGCAGTAGAGGGGCCACCAAACTCCTTTAAATAACCAGTGGAGTATTAGAAATCTGTTATGTGAGAAGATGAAGGAGGCTCCTCCCTTGTCCTAAAGCACCCAGAAGAGATGACATCACGGAGCATTCAAGAGCCTGGGGTTAGTACCTAAGTAAGGTGTGGGCCTAGGCAAGTTACTTTACCTCTCTGTGCCTTAATATCCCCATATGCTTTTAAATATTTAAATATGTGAAATCAGTTAAGATACTTAGAATGGTACCTGGAGTATAACATTTACTCAGTGCCTAAAAGTTATTGATGTCAATTTATTAATAATTGGATACTTTCATTTATTAGGCCAAATATCAGGCTACTGACTTAATAATTTAAAGTCAAAATAAGCAGTACTTGAAGAAGCAATGGGGATAAACATATGACTCTCCCCAAATGCTAGGAAGGTAACTCAAATAGCCATCTTAGGGCCCCAGTGATGCACACACATATCTGCTCTCATACATACAAATACAGGTCGATAAATGGAACACACTCAATACACACTTACCCAAAACCCTACAAAAAGACTGAATCATAAGTTAAGCTGGAAAATAATGAATTGAAATGAAAATGAAAATAAGCTATGCAGCAGCAAAGGAAAATGCTTTTGGAAGCTGATCTTGTACTCATTATTAAATGGAGATGCCTGAACACTGAAGGAAGAGATGAAACATTAAATAAGACAAAATCATCTCAGATGAAAGGCATGCTGAATGAATAGCAGACAGAGGGAAAAGAGAGCAGGGTGAAACAAGGAGGCATTGTAAGGAGGCTGAAGTAAAATATTTGAATTCGTATCAGCTTTCCTAACAAAAAGAACAAAATTGACACTACTAAAATTAAGTCAATGATTAAGGAAATCTTGAGAAACTTACCCAGAATACTGAACATAAAGACAAAGAGATGAAAAGATGAGAGAGACTATTAGAAATAGGAGATAGAAAGGAATGGAATTGTACTCATTGCCAATTAGGAGTTTTGAGGAAGGGATTAGACCTATCAGGACAATAGCAAAAACCTTCTCCCTAAATTGACCACAGAAACAAAAGCAGGAGGCAAATGCTTCTTGTCTGGAGAAAGATATAAGCTTAAAGTCTGAAGGATTCTATTCTGCAACAAACATCTAAATTATTTTTTAAAGTTTTTAAACTCAGTTTCCTAGCCCATGTTACTACCTCATTTTAGTCAGTTGTATAGGAAACTGCCTTTGAAAGTCTCTGACAAAATTGTGCTACGATATCTTATTTTCCTAAATTATCTCACCATCAGGTTCCTTCCACTTAACAATGTGGTGATATGTTACATATTTAATAAAATCTGGAATATCAAGAGATCAACCCATAGTCAGACTAGGCAGAGGTAGCTCTGGAAGTTCTAGGGATAACAGAGCAGTGGTAACTCACACAGCATGCAAATCCAGAGAATCTCTGTGAGTACAGGGCCAAACAGCTGGGTTTCAATGGCACACCCCTTTAATCCCAGCACAGGGAAAGCCTGGGAGTGGTGATCTACACCTTTAATCCCATAACTCCAGAGACAGTGATCTGTGTTTCTGTGAGTTCAAGGCTGACTATCAAATAGAGTAGCTCATGCCTTTAATCTTAACCTAGATGGGATACAGTTAGACAAAGAGGGTATTTAAGGCAGGCACAGGAAAACAGCAGGAATGAGAAGCAAACAGGAGTGAGGCTGAGTAAGCTAGAAGATAGCTGAGCAAGATTTGACTTTAGTGATTCACTCTGATATTTCAGCCTTTCCCAGATATCTGGCTCTGAGGTTCTTTTATTACAACAAAAATTCATGTAAGAAAACAATACAGACTAACAGTGTACATGTATTGTGCTTCATAATACAGAATTTGATAAACAGGGTGAGAGCTTTTTTATATATATTGCTTAAATACCTTTATAAAGATTAGAGTTAATGAATCAATCAGTCAGTCAATGCCTCTATTAATTTTGGGGTGCTTCTATAACAAAATACAGCAGATGAATGACTTAAATCAAATTTTCTCATATTTTAGAGGCAGGAAGAGTATTACCATATTATTGTGAGTCTGTTGCTTCTCCAGGTATTGCTCTTAGTCTGCAGGTGGCCATTTTCTCTGCTTCTACCAGGTCTCTCTATACATGTCTGTGTCATAGTTTTTCTCATAAGGCCACTAGTACATTAACATAAGAGTATTTCAATTATCACAATTTAATTTAGCTACCCCTTTGAAAACATTAGCAAAACTTCAGATTCTGAAGTACCAAAAGTTGAAATTTTAATACACAACTTTTATGTAATATAATTTAGTCAATAATAATTCAGAAAGAAAAAGAAACCATTTTAATGGATTTCCAGATCATGACATAGATTAGAAGAATGTGATCACCTATCCTGGGTTTGGGGGAGTTGAAAATAAAACTTTTAATCTAATAATTATATGCAAAATCATGTAATAGTACATATATAGAAAAAATTTAAAGGATTATTAAACATTTAATTGTTTATAATATTTAATTCTATTAATCAAGATTCAGAATTCAATTGTATATGAAAGAAACCAATAATGAAAACTGAGTAAAATGTATAAACATATTAGAAAGACTAAAGAAAGTAGAAAGACTAGAAACACAATAAAACAGAAATTATAATTTGTAACTAAATTTACAAAATTATAAAGTACAGGCATAATAGCTTTTACTCAGTTTTTAAATTATACTATATTATTCATGGAAAAATGTTCTAAGTGTAGATTTAGTTGTTAAGTGTTTTTAATACAAATTTGCCTAAATATACTGTGGATATATATTACATACTTAATAAAACCTGAATATTAGGGGAGAAAGCACACAGTCAAATTCTAGGGATACAGCTCAGATCCTTAAATACAAAGATAAACAGATGAGAGTCAATCACACACACCTTTAACCCCAGCACAAAAAAGGTAAAAGTAAAGACCTATACCCTTTATCCCACAACTCCAAAGACAAAATTTCTTCTATTTCTATAAATTCAAGGCTACATGCCTTTAATCCTAATCTGGATGGGATGGGGTATATAAAGGCTTGTAGAAACCCAGAGAAACAGAAGACTGGCAGAAGCAACCAGGAGCAAGGTTGAGGAAGTTGCCAGACAGCTGGGTGAGAATTGACTGTGATGCTTCCTCTCTCTGATATTTCAGCCTTTCACCACTATTTGACTCTGAGTCTCATTTGTGCTAGTACTTATACAAATGTATAACCTCTAGAAATAAGAATGAACTGTATATGTAAGTTTATATACATGTGTGCTATCACTTTCTTATATAATATTTTTATCACTTCTACATAAACATTATTTACATTGGTATATATTATAATTTTTAAATAAACCAGGAGGATTTTTAAAAAAAATACATGGATGAAAGAAATTGAAGATATAACCAGTCTCTGGAACCTAGACTTGGGGGCATAACCTGTGTCCCCCATTCATGCCCATTGCTACCTTCATTGCAGGCCAGCAGGAAAAACTCCTGCAGACAGGCTTCCCCACTAACACCCAGGTTGGTTAAACCCTGAAATCTACAAGACACACTTCCTCCTCCAAACCCACCTATCACCTCAGAGGCTCAATGGGACACAGAATCTGCCAGCTCCTATTGGACCAAGGTTTCAGATTAGACCAATAGAGGCTCCCTGAGACACAGACACGGACAGCTAGAGCAGACTAAGCCAACAACAACTTTCTGGGACACAGATACCACTTGTACCAATCGGGAAAAGAGATGGGTGGATGCAGTACAAGAATACATTCAACATCATAAAGAGCAATATAAAGTGAGACCAATGACACTACCAAAACTTAGTGGTTCCACAACAGCAAGATTGAACATCACAATGTAGAAGAAGGAGAAAAAAACAACTTTAGAAATAATATTATGAAGATGATAGAAGCCATTAAAGAGGAAATAAAAAAGACGAACAAAAAATTTGAAGAAATCACTAAATCCCTTAAAGAAAGCCAAAAAAAAGTCCACAAGAAAAAAGCAATCAGAACAGTTTAAGACTTGAATAAGAGCAATAAAGAGACACAAATTGAGATAATGTTGGAAAATCAAACATCTGAGTAAGGAGTAGGAACAACAGATGTAAGTATAACTAACAGAATGCAAGATAAAGAAGAGACAATCTCTGGCTTGCAAGATACAATAGAAGAAATAGACTCATCAGTTAAAGAAAACACTAACTTCGAAAATAACATAGCACAAGATTTCTAGGAAATCTGGGAAACCATAAAAGGACCAAACCTAAGAGTAATAGAAAGAAAGAGAAAAGTAACCAGCTCAAAGGGACAGAAAATACATTTAACAAAATCATAGAAGAAAACTCTCAAGCTAAAGAAGAAAAAACATATACAAGAAGCTTACAAAACACCAAATAGGCTAGACACTCCTCCAAAAGTCCCCTCACCACACAATAATCAAACCACTAAACATATAAAATAAAGAATACATCATAGATAAACAAGATATTCCATGCCAAAACCAGATTTAAACAATTCTTATCCATAAACCCAGCCCTATAGAGATCACTAGAAGAAAAAACTCCAACTTAAGAAAGTTAGATGCACCCATGAAAACAAAAGCAATGGATAACCTCATAACAATAAATCTCAGAAAACAAAAGCAATAAATAATCTTATAACAATAAATCCCAAAGAAGTGAAGGCAGGATACACAACCACACATATTCCAACCAAGAAGTAATAGAAATTAACTTTCAATGGTCATTAGTATCCCTTAATATCAATGGGCTCAATTTACCTATAAAAAGATACAGGCTAACAGAATGGACACAAAATCAGAATCTATCCTTTTGCTGTATATTTGAAATACACACAAAGACAGATACTACTTCAAAGTAAAGGGTTGGAAAGATATTTTCCAATCAAATGAAATGAAGAAGCAAGTTGGTGTAACTATCCTAATATCTAACAAAATAGACTTCAAACTAAAATCAATTAGGAGAAATTTAGATGAATATTACATATTCATCTCAAGAAAAATTCATCAAGATGAAGTCTTAAATCTGAACATTTATGTTCCACCTATATAAAAGAAGCATTACTAGAGCTTAAATTGAACATTCAGCCCCACACACTAAAAGGGAGAGACATCAATACTTCACTCTCACCTATGGACAGGTCTGCCAGACAGAAAGTTAACAGAAAAATAATGGATCTAACAGATGTTATGACTCAAATGGATTTAATAGATATTGGTAAAACATCTCACCCAAACAAAAAACCTTCTCCTCAGCACCCATGAAACCTTCTCTAAAACTGACCATACATTAGGTCATAAATAAAATACAAATAAATACAAATAACTTGTATCCTATTGGGCCACCATGGCCAAAGCTATAGTTCAACAACAATATAAACTGCAGAAAGCCCACAAACTCGTAACGAAACAACTCTCAAATGGAATACCTCTGAGTCAAGGAAAAAATAAAGCAAGAAATGAAAAACTTTCTACAATTCAAAGAAAGTAAATATACAACATACTTAAACTTATGGGACACAATGAAAGCAGTATTAAGAAGAAAGTTCATAGTACTAAGTGTCTACAGAAAAGAAACAAACAAACAAACAAAAAACTGGAAAAATCTCACACAAGCAAATTCCTAAAAATCCCAGAACAAAAAGAAGTAAACTCACCCAGAAGGAGTAGAAAACAGGAAATAATCAAACTTGAAGCCTAAATCACTAACACTGAAACACGAAGAACAATACAAAGAATCAATGAAACAAAGAGTTGGTTCTGTGAGGAAATCAGCAAACCAAAAGACAGAGAGAAAAATATCCAAATTAACAAAATCAGAAGTGAAAAGAGAAACATAACAATGACACAGAAGAAATCCAGAGAATCATTAGGTTGTACTTCAAAAAACAATACCCTACAAAATTAGAAAACTTAAAATAAATAGACCAATATCTAGGTTGTTATAACTTACCAAAATTAAATCAAGACCAGATAAATTGTGTAAATACACTTTTAACAACACCTAAGGGAATAGATTCAGTTATTAAATAAACTCCCAACCAAAAAAAGCCCAAATGGTTTCAGTGAAGAATTCTATGAGAATTTCAAAGAAGAACTAATACTAATTCTTCTCAAATTGTTCCTCACAATAGAAACAGAGGAAACATTGACAAACTCTCTCTATGAGGCTACAGTCATCCTGATACTCACACCACCCAATGATGCAACAAAGAAAGAGAATTATAGACCTATCTCCCTCATAAACATTGATTCAAAAATACTCAATAAAATACTGGCAAATCAAATTCAAGAACATATCCAAAATCATCACCTTGATCAAGTAGGCTTCATCCCAGTAATTCAGAGATGGTTCCATACATGAATATCTGTCAATGTCATCCACCATATAAACACCCAGAAAGAAAAGAGCCACATGATCAGCTCATTAGATGTTGAAAATGCCTTTGACAAAATCCAAGACACCTTCATGATAAAGGATTTGGAGAGATCAGGAATATATGTAATATGTAATACAAGTAATATATGTAAACATAAGAAAGGCAATAGATCGGTTTTGGTTCCACTTCCAGGACCAGGTGCTGTCTGCAGAGTCCCAGCCCACTCTGTTGGAGGCACAGATAAAGTCTGCCTGTCTCCATACCCACAGCAGCTGCTGAGGGAATTTGCATGACTACCCACCTCAACCTTGAACTGAGCAAACAGATAACTACAGGGGTCCCTGAAGGACAGACTCAGACCCTGCCCAGAGGTGAGGAGGGGTCACCAGGCCCAAGTGCCTATATCCCAGCCAGGGAGGGAGAACTGAGCTCCATCAGTTCCGGTTCCAATTCCAGGACCAGGTGTTGTCTGCAGAGTAAGTCCCAGTGCACTCTGTAGCAGGCACAGATAAACTCTGCCTGTCACCATACCCACAGCTGCTGCTGAGGGAATTTGCACGGCTACCCACCTCGACCTCCAACAGAGCGAACAGATAACATCTGGGGTCTCTGAAGGGCAAATTGAGACCCTGCCCAGAGAGGAGACAGGAGGCACACAAACCCGAGTGCCACAACTGACCAGGAGCCATCTAATTGAAACCACTGAAGCCATGGGCAAACGTCAGTGCAAAAAATTACATAATAATACAAAGAACAACATGGTAACACCAGAAGAGAGTGGCAATCTTACAAGTACAAGACTTGAACTGAGCAATGAAGAGGAAACAGAAGGAAGCAACACCAAAAATTCCTTTTTGATGATCATTGAAGCTCTCAAAGAAGATATGAAAAATAACCTTAAAGAAATAGAAGAAAATACAAACAAAAAATTGGAAGAGATGAACAAATCTATGAAAGAAACATACCAGGAGCTAAAAGCTGAAATAAAGGCTGAAATGGAAGCAATAAAAAAGGCACAAAATGAGGCAAAGAAGGAAATAGAAAATCTGAAGAAAAAAGCTGGAACCACAGATACAAGCATAACAAACAGAGTTCAAGAGATGGAAGATAGAATCTCTGAAGTGGAAGATTCAGTAGCTCAAATAGATATATCAGTCAAAGAAAATAGTAAAACTAAAAAAGCCATAACTTAAAATGTTCAGGAAATCTGGGACACCATGAAAAGACCTAATTTGAGAATAATAGGAATAGAAGAAGGAGAAGAATACCAGCTCAAAGGCACAGATAATGTTTTCAATAAAATCATAGAAGAAAACTTCCCCAAACTCAAGAAGGAAATACCTATGAAGATAAAAGAAGCTTACAAATACCAAATAGATATGACCCCAAAAAAACAGTAAGTGCACCACATTATAATCAAGCCACAAAACATACAGAAAAAAGAAAAATTTTAAGAGCTGCAAAAGAAAAGGGCCAACTCACATATAAAGGCAGACCCATCAGAATAATGCCTGACTATTCAATGGAAATGATGAAAGCTAGAAGGGCTTGGTCAGAAGTTATACAGTCGCTAAAACAGCATGGCTGCCAAACTAGAATACTATATCCTGCAAAATTATCAGTTACCATAGATGGAGTAAACAAGGTATTTCAGGAAAAAGTCAGACTGAAAGAATATCTATCTACCAATCCAGCACTACAGAGAGTATTAGAGGGAAAATGCCAACCTAAGGAACCCAGATACACTCACGAAATCACAAACAATCAATAATTCCACAGAAGAATATGCTAAAGAAAGGAAATACAAACAAGTTACCAACAAAAATGGCAGGAAATATGAATCAATGGTCACTAATTTCCCTTAATATCAATGGTCTCAACTCAACTATAAAATGTCACACACTAACAAGATGGATACAACAACAGAAGCCATCCTTCTGTTGCCTACAAGAAACACACCTCAAGTGCAAAGACAGACACAGGCTTAGAGTAAAGGGTTGGGAAAAGATTTTCCAGTCAAATAGTCCTAAGAAACAAGCAGGGGTTTCAATCCTAATATCTAACAAAGTAGACTTTAAGCTAAAAGCAATTAAAAGGGACCAAGATGGTCACTACTTATTCATCACAGGAAAAATTGGTCAAGAGGAGATTTCAATCTTAACTATTTATGCCCCTAATATAAGGGCACCTACATATGTAAAAGAAACACTGCTAAAGCTCGAATCCCACATCAATTCTTACACCCTAATAGTGGGAGACTTCAATACCCCACTTTCAACCCTGGATAGATCAACCAGACAGAGCCTCAACAGAAAAATAAGGAGTCTAAAAGAGGTTATGATGCAAATGGATTTAATAGATATCTACAGAACCTTCCACCCAAAGGCAAGGGAATATACATATTTCTCAGCTCCTCATGGAACTTTATCAAAAATTGACCATATAATTGGTCATAAAGCAAATATCAGCAGATACAAAAAATTGGAAATAATCCCTTGTACCATATCCGACCACCAGGACCCAGAGTTAGAGTTCAACAACATCAAAACCCAAAGAAAGCCTACCAACACATGGAAACTAAACATCACTCACCTGAACAATCTCTGGGTCAAGGAAGAAATTAAGAAAGAAATCAAAGTCTTCCTAGAATTCAATGAAAATGAATCTACAACATATCCAAACTTGTGAGACACAATGAAAGCAGTCATAAGAGGAAAATTCATAGCACTAGATGCCTATATGAAAAACCTAGAGAAATCCCACACTAAAGACCTAACAGCGCAGTTGAAAGCCTTAGAAAAATTAGAAGCGAACTCACCTAGAAGGAGTAGACGGCAGGAAATAATCAAACTTAGAGCTAAAATCAATACAATTGAAACAAAAAGAACAATACAAAGAATCAATGAATCTAAGAGTTGGTTCTGTGAGAAAGTTAACAAGATACATAAGCCCTTAGCCAAACTAATCAAAAAACAGAGAAAGAGTGTTCAAATCAACAAAATCAGAAACGAAAAGGGGCACATAACAACAGAAACCCAGGAAATACAGAGAATTATCAGATCATATTTTGAAAATCTGTATTCCACAAAAATGGAAAACCTAGAAGAAATGGACAGCTTTCTGGACAGGTACCATCTACGAAAATTAAATGAAGATCAGATTAATTACCTAAACAGACCTATAACCCTTAAGGAAATTGAAGCTGTCATTAAAAACCTCCCCAAAAATAAAAGCCCTGGTCCAGATGGTTTAAGTGCCGAATTCTACCAGGCATTCAAAGAATTACTACCTTTACTCCTCAAACTATTTCACACAGTAGAAACTGAAGGAATACTGCCAAATTCCTTTTATGAGGCCACAATCACCCTAATACCCAAGCCACTCAAAGACACAACAAAGAAGAAGAATTACAGACCAATTTCCCTCATAAATATTGATGTGAAAATTTTCAACAAAATTTTGGCAAACCATATACAACAATGTATAAAAGATATCATCCAACACGACCAAGTAGGCTTCATCACAGAAATGCAGGGCTGGTTTAACATATGAAAAACTGTAAATGTTATCCATCATATAAACTAACTAAAGGAACAAAACCACATGATCATATCCTTCTATGTGGAAAAAGCCTTTGATAAAATCCAACACTCCTTTATGACTAAAGCCCTGGAGAGATCAGGAATACAGGGAGAATACCTAAATACAATAAAGGCGATTTACAAGAAGCCGACAGCCAGTATCAAAGTTAATGGAGAAAAACTCAAAGCAATCCCACTAAAGTCAGGAACTAGACAAGGATGTCCTCTCTCCCTTTATCTATTCAATATACTTCTCGAACTTTTAGCTAAAGCAAAAAGGAACGAAAAGAGATTAAGGGGATACAAATTGGAAAAGAAGAAATGAAGCTATCTCTATTTGCAGATGATATGATTGTATACATAAGTGACCCACAAAATTCTTCCAAGGAACTGCTACAGCTGATAAACACCTTCAGCAATGTAGCAGGATACAAGATTAACTCAAAGAAATCAGTAGCCCTTCTATACACTAAAGATAGAAGAGGTGAAAAAGAAATAAGGGAAACATTACCCTTCATAATAGCTGCAAATAGTATTAAATAAATTGGAGTAACTATAACCAAAGAAGTAACAGACCTATTTGACAAAAATTTTAAATCACTGAAGAAAGAAATTGAAGAGGATATCAGAAAATGGAAAGCTCTCCCATGTTCCTGGATTGGTAGGATCAACATAGTAAAAATGGCAATTCTATCAAAGGCAATCTACAGATTCAATGCACTGCCCATCAAAATCCCAACACA
>PVIH01021949.1:0-28410 GCA_004025045.1 Sigmodon hispidus | reverse complement strand
GGAGGGGAGGGGAGAGGAGAGGGGAGGAGAGGAGAAAAGGAGACAGAAACAGAAAGAAAAGAACGTGTGAGTGACATTTTCAAGGTTGATTGATGTACAACTAAATTATTTTTAATGGTTCTTAGTTTTTATTCATAATCATAAACTTAACTCTGCAATCCAGCTAGACTTGGAGGGGAATGAGGGGAATATGGAACCCAAAGAACTTCAGTGAGAGCAGAGATCACAGGGCACTGCGAGCAGGTGGGATGGGGCTCTCTCCTGAGCTAGAGAGGGAATGATCGTGTAAGTAAGACGTCCACAAGTCAAATGAATTACAGTTGTCCACCATCAAAAATGGTGTTATTCTTGCTGATCTTGCCATCCCTGGACCCAGAATGCCTCTTGGCTTCCACGATACTCATGCCTTCTCTCACTTTCCCAAAGAACACGTTTACTAGCCAGCCACTCAGACTTGGCGGTGCAGATTTAAAACAAAACAAAACAAAACAAAAAAACTGGAACCATTTGTGTTTTGTCCAGCATTTGCCATGGACAAGATGCCAGGACCTGCATGCTTCAGAATGAAGTTCTCATCTTCAAATTTCTCTCTGTCGATGGATCTGCCGCCAGCACCGTTACGGTGTGTGAAGTCACCACCCTGTCACATGAATCCTGGGATAATTCGGTGAAAGGACGAACCCTCATATCCAAATCCTTTCCCTCCAGTGCTAAGAGCCTGAAATATGTCTGCAAATAGCTCAAAGGAGACGCGGCCCAAGAGCTTCAGCAGAGATGTTGAAAAACATAAATCTGGTAGGTTTTAGCTTCATCAGCGCCACCTCTGTTTGCTACAGTGATTGACTGCTTGATCTGACCACAGTGAAAATAGCCTCCGGCATGTGATAGTTTTTAGAATTTTTGTGGGACCTTACATTGATTTTTATAGTGGCTATACCAGTTTACATTCCTCCTAACAGTGCGTTATGAAATTTCTTGAAGGTAAATGTTGAAACACACAGTCATTCCAGCATTTGTTGTGGACACAACTATCGGCAGTGGGTAGGAGGTTTTTACGTCATTAAAAAATAATGAACTCAGAAACCTGGGCAGATTTCTGGTATCTAAATAGAGAACCTCTACTGTGCTTTGAAGATAGGTGGAGAGAGGTGGAAGGGCCTTTCTGGAATCTCTGGGTAATAGGATACAGGTGCACAATTACACTCTTTGCAGACATCTGCATTTTCTAATTTATACAATCTGGGGACTGTCTCAGGCAGAAGGAAGGTGAATAAATGCTCTCAGTCCTCAGAGGCAGGTAAGGCTGTTCTCAACCTTCCCTGGTGGAGGGATGAGCTAAGGCAAGGAAGAAAGGTTGTGAGCAAGTCTTCACCCCTCCCAACCCTCCTTTTTTGTTATCAATAATGAATATATACACATGGGTGAATTTTCCATTACTAGGGGAGACAACTTTGAAACATATATACCTTATAGACGTAAATGGTTTATTGTATGAAGATTTTCTTCTACCATTATTGGTATCATTCAATATCTGAGATGAAATATGCATTTAAGTAAATTTGTATTTTATTATTTTAAATGCACATTGGGACATTCTGGCTTTCTACACAGACACTTTGGTTTGCTAGCGAGCAAGAATTGTTATAAGAAGACATAAAAGCTACTTATTTTTTATGGGACTTGTACATAAATCTTACACCTATAATAAGATGGAGTGGCATGAATTTCCAGGGCTTGTTTTTGTGTCATCGGTTGGGGGGACTAGGTGCTTTCTACAGCAATAGCCAGGAGTGGAATTGAGCTGGTGTCATAAATAAGAGAGGATGTCATGGCTGTTTTCATTTGACTGAGCAGTAATGGAGTTAATTATACTTTCCATCTCTTTGTTTTTGATCTGTGTTTCCAAAGTCATCTAAGCTTTAGGGCGTTTTCTTCTTAACCCTTCCCTCATCTGACTAGACTGAGGAATTTCACACTTACAAGTTATTAGTCTTTTAAAACTCCCCTTCTTATTTGTAATTTTTTAAATTGTGTTTTGTCATAATTCTCCAAAGAAATATAGACATCAAAAGCATTTTTTTCTACTTAATAGTTAAGATTTATTACAAGCATTCTACAAAAAATTATGTGTGAATTGGGAAGTTTTATTTTTCCCTAGAACTAAAATATACTAGAACAGTCTGCCACTAAACTACAGCCATGCCTAGTTTTTATATTATTTGTATGTGTGTTTGTGTGTGTGTGTGTGTGTGTGTGTGTGTGTGTCTGTCTATATGTATTTGCACATAGAAGGGAGGGTATATGTGCCACAGCATTCATGTAGAGACCAGAGGACACCTTTGTGGATTGAATTCTTTCCTGCCCTCTTTCTATGGCTCTGGGACTAATCTCAGATTGTTTAACTTGTGACACAGTTGTCTTGACTTATATATTCAGCCAGCTCCATGGTCAGAGGCACTTGTGAAAAAAAAATATTTTGATTTTGTATTTTGGGGAAATGGTCTCAGTAAATTTCCTAGGTTGGCTTTGAACCTTTTATATAGGCCCAGGCAGGCCTTGAATTTATAGTTCTCCTGCCTCAGCCTCCTGAGTGGCTGGGAATATATATGTATATATGTATGTACATACAAACATATGTACATATACACATACATATATAGATACACACACACACACACACACATATGCATGCACCAGCCAGAAGGAAAGAAGTACTTTTGATCAATATTCCATAAGAAAACATGGTAAGAAAAGATGAGACCTGGTTAGGCATGGCTGAGAATTCCCTTCATTATTTTTGCTGATACTGAGAATTATCATAGAGAAAAAAGCTTTTCTGAATTTTCTGCCTGACCATTATTTATTGATTAGACTTGAGAGGCTAAAGATAGGTAAAAACACATCTACATCTATATAAACCCACAGAAACATTTGGAAGTATCAAATTAAATTTCTGCTCTTATTGATATGATTTATTTGTATTTCCATAAATAGTAACACTCAATGCAAAGAATTTAGTTTTAATTGCTTATCATCAATATTTCAGTTAATAAATCTTATTTATCAGGCAGTTAAGCACCTCAAGAAGATAATTCAGAAAAGTATTTATATCTTTCTATATCATTTATGTTAGAATGGTTGGGAAGAAAGGAATTCTTTATATTGTTTTCTATGACTGGACAATTGGAATAAATGAAACAGAAAAGATAGCATGTACTGTTCTCATGTATATAGAAACAAACACACATATACACATTATGTTCACTAAAAACAAAAGAAATATACTTGGTGATTTTCTTTTATTTAGAATGTGATTTTGCTTTTGGCAGACACATCTCTTGTAACAATCACTCCTTTGGTCATAAGTAGCTTCCCACAAACTTTGTAAGATGCTATAATTCTTACATGTGGGGTCTGTTTTTATAGATAACTTAATCACCTGGATGCTTATTTTTATTTAAACTAAAAGTGTGTTCAGGATTCTGTGAATATAGTGACTTCATCTGGTCATTTGTTTCTGATACAAATGAGTATTAATTCTTGCCATAACTGGATACTGTTGTTTTTATGAAAAATCCACAAACTGATTATTTTATTGTTGGTTTGAAACAGGTTCTTCCTATATATCCCAGTACCTTCTCTTGCTTCAGCCTCCAAGGTGCTGAGATTAATTCTAGAATTAACCTCTCTATTGGGTTGACTGGGTTTTTTTTTTTTAAATCACATACTGAAATAGATTAAACATAGGAATGTTATACTCAAAACAGGTTTGGGAACCACAAAGAGATTTGGCCAAGGTGTAAGAAAGAGAAGCAGGGTGATATATGTGTACAGCAGACAAAGAGCCTTAAATTTCAGGCTTATGTTTATATGTTTATATGGAAAGTTTATGCACAGGGTTGTAGAGGAAATTACAATGGTATTCATTGTCAAGGATTTCTACACACTTGCCCAGGGTCACTGTGCTATTACTGAACACTGAGCTTGATCCTCAATGGCTTCTTCAATCCTTTAGGACACCAGATGAGATTCAGTGATTTAATTTCTGCAAGATCATGTTTACATTGGATTTGCTGTTTAAAAGTCAAGTAATAAAACACACTTACTCAGAACAACTCTGTAAGTGTGGAATCAAAGGAAGAAAGAAACAAAACCCAGGCAGCAGTAGCTGCTGAAGGTTCCCTCCCGGGCTGTGTCACAGGACTGACAGCAATGAGATGACAGGGCCCTTTTACTTCCTGTGTTCTTTAGCAGGTACCCATAAAGTAATTTTGACCCATTTTGACATACAATATGGAATTTGACATATCTTTAGCATTTAGAAACAATAGTACAAACAAGAACCCCTCCTTGTGGGTTTTTTGGAAACCACAATGAAAATAGTCATACTTCCAACATGTCGTATGAACACTCAAGAAATCCCATTTCCCGTGAATCTAGCTGACCAGTTGCATCTTCCTGAGGCTGACTTCCTTGTCTCCTTCCAAGCCTGTTTCCATACTCTGTACTATTATTTTCTGCTACCAAGTGTGGCTGAGCCTGAGGAGCACAATTCTCCCGTATTTAGCCACAAATTGATAGACGAATGGGCTCTAGAGGGCCCTGGAGGAGAGGCGTCCCCCTTAAGACTAGGGTGTTTATTACTGATGAAGTTTTGATCAAGTTTACATGTTAAACGCTCCAGCACATCAACTCCATGGACCAAGTCACTGTGAAAGGCACCGCCATTTCAACCAAATGGCGCAGATCGATTGCTTTCTATGAAGGTGACTTTCAGCTCTCCTCCATCAGGGGCTGTGTACCTTTTCCACCTTCACATTCACAAGATCTGTGTGAAGGGGGTTTCCCACTCAGGTTTTGGGAAGGTCAGTGATTAGGCCAGTAAACTCCGATTTCCCTAATCTGTGACAAACCCATAAATGTGCGTCTTGAAGTCATTTAAAATAACTCAGTGACATTAGCGTCAGGGCAAACCCCAAACAGCTAAAATGATTGAACTCAGTCAGCTTTAGCAGCCATTTCCACCAATCAGCTGGCTTTTATGAGTCTGACATTGCTTTCTCTGCAACTCTGTCATGTTTGATTAAAATTTACCTGTGTGGTATAGGCATATAGTCTTGGAGATGTTATTTTTCAATATTAAAATCGTTAAGTATAAAGTAATTTTGTGTTTTATGAAAAATACTTTTATCTGTAAGGAAGATGCCTAATGGGCAATAAAACAAGGGTTACTTACTTTAGACTGATTATTTAATTTGTCAGTATGTGTGTGCATGTGGCATATTTATGTATGCATTGGTGTGTTGGGAAGATGCACATACCTGCTTGTGTGTGTAGGTCAGAGGTCAACATCAGGCACCAGATGATTTCTACAATACCTTCCTCCATATTTCCTGAGACGAGGTCTCTCAATGGAATTTTGACCTCTCAGATTGGCTGTCCTCCAGTTTCTGCCTCCCCACCATTAGAGTCTTATCTGTATCAATGTCCAGCTTTTCTTGTGCTGGTGTTGGGGTTACAACTCAAATCCTCATGCTTAGGCAGCACGTTACCCACTCAGCTATTTCCCCAGGCTCCAGAAACCATTAGAAGTTCAGTGTTGCAGGGAGAAAGAACTGTAGTTGGAAGTTCCTGCCCCACCAGAAACTCTCAATTATCTGGCAGCCTTTTCCCAAATAATTGACCTGAAAGCTTAATATTCTAGTAAATGCTCAAGCTTATTACTAATCAGCTCTTACATTTAAATTAACCCATAATTCTCAGTCCAGCATTCTCATCCTACTTCCTCTATGTCTGGCTGGCAACTGCATCTCTGCCTTTCCTCTTCCCAGTATTCTCCTAGTCTGGTCACCCTCCTATACTTCCTGTCTGGCTACTTGCCAGTCAGCATTTTATTAAACCAATTAGGAGCAACACATCTTTACAGTGTACAAGAGTATTATCCCATAGCAAATAACAGAAAAGTCTTCAGATTTCTAACTTGGGACATAGGGAGGGGGTAGCATTGTAACCTGTACGTACTAATAACACAGAGAATGAAAAAAAAAAACAAGCATGGGAAATAGAAAAAAGAAGTCACCTTAGAAGAAAAAGATGCATGGGTTTAAATCTGTACTTATTACATGTGAGGAGTCTTGAGAACCCTGGGTGGTCTATTCCTATGTTCTTTGCAAAGATTAGCAAAGAGAGCTCACAAGTACTAGCCTCTGCATATCCCCATCTTCCGGGGCATGTTTGTTTCATTTAACAATGTACTGTGGAGATAATGTCATCTGGGAAGTCTCTATGTTATTGTTTCCTTTATATCTTTATATATTTAATGTTATATGTACAAATTTTCTTAGAGCATAATGAAGTGCACACAACTTTTTAGAGACTGTTTCACAGGGAAAATATAAACAGTAGCTGACAGCAGAGCCTAATTAGGCTTTTCTGAGATGGAATTCCAGATTTTTGCTTTTCTCCCCACACCCCTGTGTAGTTCTGAGTGCACAGATGTATAAGTACACATGGATGTCAACCTCAGGTATAATTATCAGGGGCAGTACACCATGTATTTTGAAAAAAGGGTTTCTCATTGGCCTAGAGCTTCTTCTAGTCAGGCTGGTCAGTGAGCCCCAAAGACCTGCCTGTCTAAGCTTGCCAAGAGCCAGTATGACAAGCCCATACATCTGTGCCTACTTTAAAATGTATTTATTTATTATTTATACAGTATATGCAAGATGGTACCAGATCTCATTGTAGATGTTGTGAGCCACCATGTGATTGCTGGGAATTGAACTCAGGACCCCTGGAAGAACAGTCAGTGCTCTTAACCTCTGAGCCATCTCTCTAGCCTTGTGCCTACTCTTAAAGTGTTATTATCTAACAGATAACTCACTTTGCCTCCCTGAATCTGTTTTTTTACCTTGAAAAAGTAGGATGTCACTAGATGAATTAAAGAGTCATCATAAAGATTAGATGAAATAATACATGAACTTCCCAATCAACTTCAGCTCCAGGGGATGCAACACCCTCTTTTAATCTCCCTGGGAACCAGGCTTGTATGCAGTGTGTAAAATACAAACAGTCAAAAGACTCATATGCATAAACATAAATAAACATAAATAATAAACATAAATTTCTACATAAGATAGGTAGAATTGAGAACTTTTTAAATATAGTCATTGCTTCATTGTTCTGGACTAGCTACTGAATACATGTTTATATTATTTTAGTTTTATAAAAATATAATTTTAAATGTATAAAAATTCAATTCTATAATCATATTCTACTTCTTTGCTGCTTAGATTATAACATATATACATATATATACATATATATGGAGAGAGACCAAGTAGCTGATGATGATATAAAATAGATGGATTATAAGATAAATGATAGATCAATCTATAAATAGATAGGCATGTTGTTATATAAGCCACTCCTGTAGTGATATATTTTATGTTTAATAAAATCAGTTTGGAATATCAAAGAATACAATCACCTACAGTCAAGCCATGAGGATCAGAGAGTGGTAACTCACGCCTTTGATCCCATCATTCAGGTGACAGATCTTTCGGTGTTTCTATGAATTCAAAGCCTAAAAACAAAATAGTAGTAGCTCACACCTTTAATCCCAACTCTAGGGTTATGATGCAGAGTTGAATCTGGAAGTGAAACAACTGGGTAGAGAAAATATTTAAGGCCATTGTAGGCAGATATTCAGGTATTCTGTAGGCATGGCCAGCCAGGCAGAGTACTCTTTTGAAGATAGCTTTTACCCTGTTTGGCCTGAGAAATTGACTGGGTGAGAATTGACTGTGGTCTATTTCTTCTCTCTGATATTCCAATATCTGGCTCTGGGTTTTCATTAAATATCAACTAGTATTCATGCCTTACACCCCCTAAAAATTTTTAATTTATTTATTTTTCATGGCTAACACAGTTATGTGACAAAGACACAAAATAAAATTTATGAAATTTTGAAAGGAGTTGTAATAACCCACAAGTTGATTCAAAACAAACTATCAGATCTTATTTGACAAAGTTAAACCCACCGCTTTCATGCCTTCATTAATGTCCCTGATGAAGGGTTTTGTAACTTCTTTTTCACAAAGATCTACATCTTTAAATTATTTTAAGATTTGTTTAATTTCAATTTTGTTATATGAATTTGTTGTACATATAAATAGGATGCTAATCTTTGCATTTTTCTAATGAATGTTATTGTGTAAAGCTATCACTGAATTTTAAATATTTATTTAGTAACTAGTTTTCTATATTTTTCATATTGCCATAGTGAGATAGGGCATATTCACCAGTTATATTTTGCATTTTTGACTTCTTAAGAATGAAACAAAACTATGATTATAGCTCTTTATGGATTATTGCTTGAAAACACAATTAAGTTCCTCTGGTACACATAGGTTTTAAAATAAAATCAAGTAGATAGCTTATTACAAAAACCTGAAGAGTTAAACTGTTAAAATAAGATGACTTGTAATTTTCACATATAGAAAACAATAAAATCCTATTCATTTTTATGATTCAGTGTGGCATACCTAGTATTTTTCTTTAATTTAAAAGAATGCTACCTATCATGTTTTGATTTTTATATGGGAGGCTGAGAAGTTTATTAAATTATATACATATGTCACAGAATATCTATGTATATTTTCAATAAAGAATCACCAGCTACATAAAGTATTATTACGTGTGTTTGAAGTTATTTTAGGAACCCATTTACATGGTTTTTAAACGTGCACTTTGTAGATGACAAGAGTTATGTTATAACATCAAGAGGTCAGACACACCTTGTAAATCTGGACATCTGCTGTGCTGGGCTACTTACTGAGAACGGATACCTGTAAACTCAAGCTTGTCTACTTTCTTGTCCAAAACTAAGATTCATTGACTGACCTGACCGTTTTACACAAAGAAATAACACTGACCTAGGAAAATGTTTTGAAGTAATTCAATGGCATATTTCAAAAGCAGGCTGAGAAAGAAAATATATTAATAAAGAGAATTTATTATTGTTATTTGAAAAGGGGTGTCATGTAGTGTCAACCAGACCAGTATGACCTTTAACCTCTCACTAGCCTACCTCCTACCTCCCAAGTGCAAGGATTACAGCTGTGGATTCCCACATCAGCTGGAAAAAGTCATTGAACTCAAAATATAGCATTTCTGCCTATGATGGGTATTCATCTTGGCTATGGCCTTGAAGTACTAGCCTTGAGGGCATGGCTTCTTGGCTAGCTTAAAATCTGTAGAGCACATCCTCCTCTCTCTGGAGCTCTTGCATGGTGAAGACTGCGTCAGATGAAGCAGCGTGGGATTGGTCCTCAGCCTTCCAGATACCCTGTGACTAAATTGCCTTATCCTGTACCAGTGAGTTTGTTTCCCCATAGAATCCATTAATAAATAGTCTTTTTCTCAGTCACTAGGGATATCTCACAGAATAGGTAAAGATATGTTATATTTGTATACCATAGGCACAATCTGAACACTGCTTCGTAGTGAACTAAATTGAAAAAAAAAAGCAAAATCCAAATGACAAGCAAATAAAAACAGAAACACAACCATGCCCCTATAACTTTTTAAAAAATATTGACTCTCTTTCTTTCTTGAAGAAAAACAAAAAGACTGTGTAATTTCTGATAACATGGCCATAAAAATAAGCACATAAAAAGTCTTACAGACTTTACTCTTTAGCAATAAATCTTTACTTTCTGACAGTAGCTGCTGTCTATTTTATGGGCATTGACTAAATCACAATACCATAGCAGCAGAAAGCCCTCATGTAGTTGAAGATGCTAATGGAAGAAATATGTCCTACAATCCATAGGGAATGAGACCTTGTGGCAGGTAAAGGGATCAAGGTGTTTGTATGTTTTTCTTTTCACTAACACCAAATTCTCTTAAACAAACAAACAGAAATGCAGTAGTAGTAAATGTGCAATTACCAGACACATATATTCACTAATGAAAATAAAATATTTGCATCCTTCAGCATCTATCACATATATCACTTTTCTATGTCCACTGTGATTATAGGCTCAAATGGCAGCAGTCAATATATTGGTGAAGCTATGAGGATTGATATGCCTATGTGGTAATGAGATACTCAAGTTTATTTGGAACATATATATGGAGAATGAAAAATATCTATTATCCCTTTGATAAATTAATAATGACATTTAATCACTTAAAACACAAAAATAAATTTGTATAATGAGTGTGTTGCTTTATTAAAGGAATCAGGATAAATATAGGCACAAATTAGAAGAATCAGGATGAGTATGAATGTGCTTAGAGAAACCAGCATGAGCATGGTCATGATTAGAGGAATCAAAGTGAATCCAGATATAAGAACAGGAACCAGGATGAGCATGAACATGATAAGAGGAGCCAGGACAAGTATGAACTTGAGTAGAAGAATCAAGATGTATAGAAATTTTATTAGAGGAATGAGGAATCAGGATGAGTATGATATTATTGGAGGAACTAGGGTGAATATGGTTAGATGAATCAATCAGAATGTGTATCAATAGAAGAACTAAGCCTGATTAGAGAAACAAAAATAGGTATTGACATGATTGAAAGAATCAGGATGAGTATAAATATGTGGCTTCTAGTCTTAATACAGCATAGAGACCTCTCAGTACAGTCTTGCTGTATAAGAACTCATCTGTCCTTCATAAACCCTTAGTCTCTTATACACCCTCCCTTGAGAAATGAGTAAATATTATCGCCAAAAACATTAAAAATCTTATGAAGCCTTGGAGTAAGTGTAGGAATATCAATATTAAAACCAGGAGAAGAAAATGTTCTGAGAGAGAACAAGCAGCACAATAGACTTTTGCTGAAAAGAGAAATAAAGAGCAGATACTGCAGAGGAATTTGATAAGGTGCCAATTCAGACTTGGTAATAAGAGATGACAGACACATCAGCCTGTGCAATTAGTTGACAGAAGTCGGATATGCAATGGGCTGAGTTGAGTGTTGAAAATATGAAATGAAGATACACTTTGGTTCAACTTTAATTCCAAAACGAGATGGTAATGAGTTAAGGTTGTCTCTTTTCATCTGGGAGAAGTGACTCTATAATTACTGAGTTCAGTCAATAAACCAGAAAAGAGGGGGAAAGTCCTAAAGAGAAGAAGAAGAAGAAGAAGAAGAAGAAGAAGAAGAAGAAGAAGAAGAAGAAGAAGAAGAAGAAGAAGAAAGTAGATGACTTAGAAGTCAAGGTCATAGAGTTGCCTGGAAAGGACTGCTTGTTGAGGACACAGATGGGCTTGAAGAAACCCAAGACAAGAGTGGACAAACACAGGATGCTTTAACATAGAGGACTGTGGGAGCTGAAGAGAGCTGAAGGACAGTGGTGAAAGTTTGGAGATTTGTTGAAGGAAAGGAGAGAACAGATGAGTGGGAGAAAATAAAAGGCTTGATTTAACGTGATAGTGAAGTCAGAGACTCTCAACAGTTAGGTGATTTCTTGATTTTTCTCTAAAAGCCCAAGGCTTGGGTTTGGGTGGTTGAGCAACAAAGAGAACATCTTGCCAGATGAAAAGGCTGAGCAGGGAAGATCACTGAGGTTCCTGTGATCCACCACAGGTCCAGGAGGGCTTTAGTGGAGGAGAGCCCAGGAAAAGTCCGTAGCATTGGAAACTCCTGGGATAGAGCAGGAGAAAAAGAAGGTTGGAATGCTGTAGAGTTATAGCATAGAATTTAAGAATTCTAAGGCTGCAAACCCGCTGGGAAAAAAAAAATACCCAAATACTTCCTGATGTTTGCCTAGAGCCAAGGTGGGTTAAGGTGAAGGTCATGGGCACTAGAGGCCATTAAAGATTTGAGAAGGTGGTCAAGCAAGGATGTAGAATAGAGATGCGAATACATGCCTGGCAGAAGCTCAGAGGTGGACGAACTCAGATTCCTGTCTTTAAGGACAGCTGAGTGGTTGGTGGGCTTTAGCAGCTGATGACAGCCAGTAAAGCAAACAAACAAACAAAAAACCAGAGATCAGTAACTTGTACGAGTCAAATGGTTGCTTAGGGTGTAGTTTAGTTTTCTGGTGTATACTATTTTCTCTGTTCTCTCCTTTGAAGATCTTTGTGAATGAGTCCTCCATTTACCCCCATTGACTCTTCTCTCTACATTTATACCGTTTTCACCTCCTCAGTGCTAGGAGCCAAGGGAGCATCCTACTTTCCATTTACTGGCATGTTCTGAGCTCTTGGCTGGCAGAGACATCCAGTGGACGCTTGCTCAAGGAATGAGTGGGGGGCACATTTCCATTCTTTTCCCCAATGTTCTCCATGCTGGAATGGTTTATGTATTCAGCCCCAGTCTTTCTGAAGCATATTCTTCATTTTCACTCATAGTGCTCATTCATTTTTCTGTCACTGGTTTGCTCTCAGAGAAGCCTGTTCTTTTATGAATTGCAGTATTGCTTCCAAGAGGAAGACTAACTGGAAAATGATGTCTCATTTTGTCTCTGTGTTCTCTGGTTTTATGTGTGCACTGTTTGGTTTCTTTCTAGTGGTTTTGAACCTCTTTTTCTAGTTTTTGAATAAAGGGATAGATTCTATATATATGTAGTCTTCTTCAAACATGTTTTAAAACTTGAGAGAGAGAGAGAGAGAGAGAGAGAGAGAGAGAGAGAGAGAGAGAGAGAGCATGCTTGCATGTGCTCTAATGGCATAGCTTGCCTGTGGAGGTTAGAGGACAATTTGCAGGAGTTGGTTCTGGAGACCAAACAGGTCATCAGGCTTGTCTGTCAAATACTATTACCCCTTGAGGCATCTCACCAGCCCACAAATAGTGAGAAACACTTTGCTGAGCACTTAGCAAACAGATGGATCAGAAACAGGTGATCATATGGAGTGTGCATATGATCATGGAATTTTGTAATAATTATGAGGATTCTGGAGTCCGAGGCAGCCTGCAGGCTCCCGGGTGCCTGAGCTGCTGTCTGAATACCACACTTTGGGGATTGCAGCCTCAGAGACCCTTAAACTGCTATAGTGCTTGGGAAGATTCCTTAGAACAATGACACCATTTTAATTAGTTTGCAAATATGGAGTTTGTTTTGGATTATGGTCAGATATATTCTACATGAGTAGTCTAATTATGGTCACAGCATATTACAATGACCACTGATATGATAACGAAGTTGATTTAGACTGGAGGATACATATTATAGAAATGTTTACAGATGTTTCCACAGGCATAGGAATCATGTCAACAAATCCTTCTTGGGTTGGCAGGATGGCCTAGCAGGTAAATATGCTAGATACCAAGCCTGAGGATGTGAGCTTAATCCCAGGAACCCACATGGTAGAAGGAGAGGTGTTAACTGCATGTGTCCAATGGCACAAACACACCCCAACCCTGTATATATAAAAGTAAGCAAAACAACTTCTTGTCTCTGAAGTAGAAAAAATAATCCATGAGTAATAAAGAAACATATAGTGAAAGCCAACCATATCCATGTTCAACTGGAAACCTATCATTTTATATAAAGAGAATGTAGGACTGTTTAGTGTACACATGTGGAAAAACCCCAGGCAGATCATTACAGGGTTAAAACTGAGTATGTGAGCAACTAAAGTACATGCCACTTTGAGAATAAAAATAGTGTGTACCTTATTAAAAAGCCTCCTGACAGGGTCACCAGCCCAGTCACAGAATACCTACCAAGAACAATTTCAATTTTAATAGGTTTTACTATGTATTTCATAAGCATGCCCATTGAAATTGAGTCATCAAAGCCTTCCAGCTCCTCCAAGACAGATTTTAGCCCGAGAGCTTGGAGTAATTATCCAAGTGCATGTTAGCCTGTGTAGCCATTTCAGCCTCGTTCATCATTTCAAACAGCTACAGACTCTGCCTGCTAATTTCTTCCGATGGATTAGCAGCTCCTGCTTGTCTATCTTTTCTTTCTTTCTTTCTTTCTTTTTTTATTTCTGGGGGGTGAAATATTGCCTTCTTCCCACGTTTTAATAAGCTGAGCAGGCATGCACCACTGCACAACTTCTCACTCCTATTTCTTTCAGCTCAGAGAATGATGATATGTTCTGCGAGAAGAGCTAGGTATAAATGTGAAGGTGAAAACTTACCCACCGCTTCCCACAGCCAGCAAGCAGGTGCCCTGAAACAAGGGCTGTGAACGCGGTCTTGGGCTACACTGCCCTTATTTGCTCGGTCTGGAATCAGCTGCTCTTCCTGCACGTTTCTGTTTCCCTGCGGCTCAGATCTTTATTCCCCCCCCCCCCCCCAATCTCACCTCTGCTCCACCTGTCTCTGTGCTTCCTTCCCATTAGGAAGCGACAATTTACAGGGCTTTTCATTTCTAGTTGGTACTTCCTTTGTCCTTCAGTTCCTCATTGTAATGACCCTGTTTGAGCCTTTAATTCAGGGGTTCAATGATTTCTTTATTCTCTGACCTCCCAGTGAGAGCACAGAGCTTCCCATGCTGGAATTACCCGTCCTTAGGCAGGTGGTATAAAATACAGAGATCCCAGCAACACAGGAAACAAAGTTTGCATTCGATCTCCACTACTTGGAAGCCTTGTGAGCTAAGAGAAGTTATTTCACCTCTCTGGGCTTGTTTTCTCAGTCTTATCAAACGGATAAATTTTTCTCTTGAAAACATGATGGCTTTAGTGGGAAATTAGCAAGAGAAACCTGGGAGCACTGTTCCGTGGCAGAAAGCATGAGGTCCTGAGGTTGATTCCTAGGGTGAGGTGTGGATGGCAAAATCACGTGTACTCATCATATGGTAGAGATCTCTGCACGTGGAATGGGTCATACATCTTTTGTCCTCGGTAAGTGAGCAGATGGACTTTCTACCCTGTTTGCCCTTGCTACTAATGTCCATTAGCACTCTGGTAGCTTCAGGAGATTTTACAAGAGGCTGGAATAAAGGTTTGCTTGCTTCTCCCTTCACACATCTCTAGCACCCACAGTCACTTCTCCTCAGAAGATATCTGAAGGTCTGCAGTGTCATTTTAGACTACCTCCGTGACACCTTTCAACGAGTCCACTTAGCGTCCTGACACTAGATTGAAAGGCATGGGTTGAAAATAAAAACTGACCCTGGTACCGTGAGAACAGCAGGTGGACTGCTTCCTCAGATAAAAATCTTCAAACAAAGACAAAGGTAGATTTTCTAGCCTTTAGAAAAAAAGGTCATTACCCTGGAGTTGACGGTTTAAGGAAAAACTCCTTTGACTCTGAGCTCTAGAGTTATAACGTATTTTCTGATAAGTTTGAGATGGATAGCTTTTATCCAGTTCGGGAGGAAGTATAAAAGACAGTAATTGGTAATTCATAGGGAGAACGGCTGCTCTGGGGTCACTCTCGCGAGAGATTTTTTGCGATGTGCTATGATTTGGAATTACACTGAGAAGAGCACTGTCTAGGAACAGAAACTTGAAACTGGTGGGGTTTCTTTCTTTTTTTTCAGACATGTCAAGCATCCATACTCTTCATTTACACATAAATTATGTAGGTAGATAAAATTCCATCATTAGAGAATGACCTTGGTGTTAGGACACATTGATATTATGGGTGATGTTCTTTGAATTTTTGCAAATTTTTGACATTAGTTATGGTTCAGCGCCAGTATCAAGATCATTAGTATTGAGTCAAGTACTTCTGTGCTCACCAGGTGCTAATTAAAATGATGTGTCCAACTATTTATGTATATGTCATCCCATGAGATAATATATACGTATGAAATATGTTTCATCTTTAATTTTTCCCTCTTTCTGAATTAATATTTCTTTATTTTTGTTTTTGGCAATATCCATTTAACACTGTGAAGGAAAAGGTATACTTCTCAAACCTCACTAGAAAAGAGTCCTGCTTCCCCTAGGTGCTTTGTGTGTAACCCTTTACAGCAAATTCTATATTCTGTGTTACTTCCTTTCCTATTTCTCTTTCTAGTCAAGAGTGAGCAATCTTAAAACAGTTTTCCTGTATTTGTTCCCTTCAGTGTTGAGGACCCCAGGCAAGCTGAGTACACACTCTGCCTCCAAGCCACATCCTTGCTTATATTATATTATAAGATAATTATATATAATAGCTTATCAGATATTGATTATCTGAACATCTCTTTTTAAAACAGGGGTAGCTTAATTTATTCTACAGAGCTTAGATTCTGTAGTGGAGAAGGATGCTTGATAAAGAAACATCCATGTGTTGTGATTGTGTACAAGTAATAACTCTCATGAAAGTCAACTCAGAAAATTATCTGCACAATACCAAGCCTATATCATATAGGGTATGTAACACACACACACACACACACACACACACACACACACACATATTGAGACAGAGTCTTACTATGTAGCCCTGGCTGTCTTAGAATTTGCTCTGTAGAACAAGCTGGCCTAGAACTCAGAGATCCCCTACCTTGGCCTTCCAAGTGCTGGGATTAAAGACATGTGTCACCATATCCCAGCTCATGTAACATGTAATTTGAGGTGCTATTATAAAAGATGCTGTTTTTAAAAAATTAATTTTTTGATATTTATCTATCATGCATGTGTGAGTGCATGCATGTGCAAGTGTGTGAGTATGAACACATGCCACTACGTGAGTGGGGAGGTGACAGGGCAGCTGGCAGGAACCAGTTCTCTTCTACTGTGTGGTCCTGGGGGATTGAACTCAGTATGAAGTTCCATCACCAACTAGTCTCATTGGCCAAAACAAGCTCAGAATTTTAAAGTGAATTTATCATCTCCCAATCTGTTATTTGTCATCTATAAATCAGGCAACTTCTGACTTGGAAGATATTTGCAAAGGACAGATGCCCAGACACAGGGAAAGTGACACCCTTTCCAGAGGAAAAATGAATTGTGGAAGGATGCCACTCATGCATGCTTCTCAATGGTAAAGTCACTGAGTCTCACTAATTGAATAACTTTCAAGCACACAGTTAAATGCTGCCATGCCTTCCCGACAAATACCAACGCTTAAAACTAGATTGAGGATCAGAGTTCCTACAAATGACCAGTCATAAAAAAATAACAACTAGGTAAGATGTCATGTGATTTTCATCTTAGCATTTGGGAGGCAGAAACAGGTGAGTTCGAGGTCAACCTGGTCTACACAGTGAGTTTCAGGACAGCCAGGACTACATAGTAAGACTTTGTCTCAAAAACAAGCAAGCAAACAGACAAAACAACAACCAAACAAAAAGAACACAGAATCAGCATGAATGACTTGCTCTATATTCTTCTTTGATTGAGACATTATAGTTTGTTTTTTAAATACATCTTAAGACAAAGAAAAAGCTAGGCACACATGGAGGTTTTTAATAAGAAAGGTTTTTTTTTTAAAAAAAAAATAGTTCATCACTGAACACAGAAGAACAGAACCTCAGTGTTTACATGTCTTCTTCTAATAGTTCATGTGTGATTATATTAATGGACTGTTGACAATTTTTTACATCACAGATGATTTTTTATTCACATTTTGCCTTTTTTCCCCCTTATAGTCTAAAGGAAAGCATATTGTGAGTTGAAAGAAGAGAAGATGTGTGAGTTGTCCCTGCTATCTCGTGGGGTATTGCTGTTCTTTGCAGCATTTAGGACCATGAACAAGGCCGTGTAAATTTTCCAGGGCCTAATCTGTCCTGGGATTAAATAGAAGCCTTTGATAAGAGTTACTTTCCTGAATGATAAAAATCTGAATTATTTTTTGAGATGGGATTTCAGTGCATAGTCTCTGTTGGCTTCAAACTTAATACCCAGTGCATATTGCCTTTGAACTAGCAAACCTCTTGCTGGTGTTTCTGAAGCACTGAGACTATGAGCTGATGCCACCATGTGTTTAAATGTGTCTGTTTCATCCATTTTAAAGCCCATTTCATTATTTCAGGACTTCTGAGGTCTGTTCCTTGTTCCTGGCACGAGAGTCAAGAAGTTGGATGGGCAGAAATAAATACTAGATTTGGTATGTGTCAAATGATATTAAAACTTTAATATTATTTTTAAAGGATTTATTTTATAAGCTGGGCATGGTGGTACATGTCTTTAATCTCAGGAGGTAGAGGTGGGCTGGTATCTATGAGTTCAAGGCCAGCCTGATCTACAGAGGGTGTTCCAGGACAGCCAGAGCTACCCAGAGAAACCCTGTCTCAAACAAAACAAATAAAAAGTTATTTTATCATTCAAGTGTATGTGTGTGTGTGTGTGTGTGTGTGTGTGTGTGAGAGAGAGAGAGAGAGAGAGAGAGAGAGAGAGAGAGAGAGTACAGTGCCCATGGAGACCAGAAGTTATCATATTGCCCTGGAGTGGAGTTACAGGCAGCTGTAAGCCTCATGATGTAGGTGCTGGAAATCAAACTTCAGTCCTCAGGAAGAATAGTATAAACTTGTAACCACTGAGCCTTTCCTTCAGCATATACTAATATTTTCCAAGAAGCTCAACAAGAACACAAGTCAACTTGTGTTTTTAGAACTTTTAATGTTACACACATGAAGTTATTGCTTAGTTATTATGAAGTAGCCCCATGACCATAATAGTATTGTATCAAGTAGTTTTTAAACATATTCAGTGACATGGGACTATCCTACACAAAAGTGATCCCTCTCAGCAAACTTTACATGCAGGTAGCTGTCCTTTGCATTTGCTTACTTAACATTGGAACTGTCACAAATACCATAAGCCACCAATAATATGAACTACTGGTGATAGAGAGAAGGTACAGCCATTAAGGGCACTTGCTGCTCTTGCAAGGTTTGGGTTCATTTCCTAGCACTCACATGGTGAGCTTACAACCATTCATACCTTCAGTCTAGGGATCCATGTCCTCTTCTAACTTCCATGGCTACCGCACACACAAGGTGCACATACATGGCATGCAGGCAACATGTTCATATAGATAAAATAAAAAGAATAAGTCCAAAACAATCCCACACACAGGGGAATATATCTTTTTAAATTCTTATGATTTTAAAGCCAGTATGGAAAGGAATCTACATCATGGTATTTTCAATTGAAAAGTTTTACATTTAATGTACAACTTGACGTGTTTATATCAACATTAGGATTTTCCCAAACCAAGATCTCTTTTTAATAGGTAGTAAGTATAGATTATTTCCCATAAAAGGATCCCCTGACAAAAGACATGGGATCAAAAGGGGAAAAAGAAGACAAACATTGTAGAGCTCAAAAAGACGATATTAGGGTTGAAATTTCCATAGATCTTGTTGTCAATATATATATATATATATATATATATATATACATATATATAATGCATGAAGTCTTGGGAAGTAAATATTATTGAGTCAAATTTAAGTACAATGGAAAAAACATAAAAGTTAGATGTTTTCCCTCAAGCTATATCTGGATTAGAAATTTTAAAAGGGAAGTATGAAAATGAGTATTTAATAACAGTTTTATATAGGTAGCATACATAAAATTCTTTACTTGTAACATCTGGTGTAGAATTTTGCAATAAATACATGTTGGCTACTTTAAAAATTGTAATAGTAAAATAAAAATTAATATGCTACATTCTTACATTCTATACACACATAGACTCATATTTATATATTATTAACTAGGAGAACTAGGGAAATTCTAGTACATGGATTTTAAATTTTTTTAGCCATGTTGGTTTTGTTGTCTTGAGTTTTTTTCATGCAGCCATGATTGCTCTCAAGGTCACCAGAAATTCCATGTGGTCTCACAATGGTGATCCGCCGCCCTCCCCCAGGCTTCATAGTGTTTCGATTACAATTCAGGGCTGCCGTGCCTGCCCTTTCTTCTCCCCGCCCTTCCTTTTAAAAGAAAAATTTACTCTTTCTTCAAGATAAAAAAGACCTTTTTCCTGTTTGTTTTGTTTTGATTTTACAGTGCTGGGGAACAATTCCTGGGGATTAAAAATTAATTTTTTTATATGATGTATGTGAGTGTTTTAACTGCATGTATGTTTGTGTACTATCTGCATGCCCAGTGCCCATGGAGGCCAGAAAGAGGTACCCTGGAAGTGGAGTTGTAGATGGTTTTGAGCTGTCATGGGCATGCTGAGAATCAAACCCAGGTCCCCTGAAGAGCAGCCAGTTTTCTTAACCACTCAGCTATCTCTTTGGCTCCAAACCCAGGGCTTGGCACATGCCTGGAGAGGTGACCTCTTCACTCTAAATTATCCCCTTAGTCTTCACTGTTGTAGATACAATATTTAGAAATCATTGTGGAGAAAGATCTCTCAGTATCTGGTGTTACTCATTTTGGTATCAAATTGTGTGGTATATTTAATCAGGTCAATAAAGCATCAAGTTAACTGGGTATGTTACCTCTCATTCTCCCTTTAAAAATAGCTTGGCTGGACCTTTCCCTTCTTCCCTAACTCGCCAACTCTAACGTAAATGTCAACATCCATTAGCCTACTGAGAAATTCTCTGTCAGTTTGTTCTTCTAAACACTAAACTGGTTCTCTACAAAGATTTGCTTGAATATTAAGAAGTTGCATGCTCTGGTCTGTTGTACATACTGCTGAGAACAAGTGTCACCAGTATCCAGTGAAATCGTGCATGGATGTCCATCAGCTGCCCAGTGAACACCATCCATTTCACCTTTCCCTGTGTTTCCCAGGGTGGCATTCTTCTGAGTCCTTCCTGACTTCCTTGATAAGAAACAAAGATTGTTGCCAGATGTCTTACAGGACACAATGAAAGCATGTCAATTCTGAGGATACACTGCCCCGTGATAAAATTCTTTCCCACCTTCATGTTGGGAAGTAACATTGACTTGAAGTAATTATAGACATGTGCAGATTACTTTTAGAATGTTTGGATCCTGGCTTTGATTGGACACATTGTTTTAGCAGAAGGCAATCTGATGAACTATGGCATTGTAGATTTCAAGATTAAACTGTGTTGGATCTGGAAGTTTCATATAGCTCAGTTAAATGCCAACTCTGAGTTTTCAGAAATCAAGGAAGCTATGCTCAGGAACCAACTACTCAGGGTCACGAGAAAGAGGAAGGACTTCAGACAGACCACATCTCAGTGATATACAGATCAACAGAGGTGGGAAGATTGCTGTAAAAGCCAGGGCATCTGTCCCCACATCCATAGAGAGTCTTTTTCCACTTAGGCACAGTCACATAGATAACTCAGTTTTGAGTACCAATCTGGATATTTCCTATTATTTAGCATCAATACATGATCTGATATGCTATTTAATCCTTCTCTGCTGCAGATGAAAATAATGAATACTGCCATTGTCAGAGTGGTCGTGAAGGAGAGATGACACAACACTTATGAAGACCCAAGAGTAATATCTGCACACATACATAGACTCACAATACATTTAACTGATGATAATTATAATTGCAACAACAGTGATAATTTTTATCTGCAGTTTGGAAAAAAGGCTTAAGTGAGTAATTCAAATTTGATGCTTATGGTTACCCAACTCTAGTGTAAACACTGACTGAATTTACAAGCATGAGTGAACGAACATGTGACGTGATAATTTCACCTAAGCAACTCCCCAATAGAAATGTGCGATAATAAATTTCATAAAATGGAGAGCATCAGATGATGTGTTTAAGGCCTGTCAGATGGTCGCATGAAATGTCAGCTTTTTTTCTCTCTTCTTGTTTTCCCTCTATATTGGGAAATATCCTTCTGTCTCCCTGCTAGCAGATAAACTTTACAATAATACATTTTGGTACAAAATTGCTGAAATTTGTACCAAAGATTGTTTCCAGAGACTATATTACATAAAGGATCCTATAAGAATTAAAATTACAGCTGAACTAAAGGCCAAATTGCAAGGTAACATTGGGTACATATTACCTCTCAGTGAATAAATAGTTAAAAACCAGCTATTGCGTTAGTGATAAACACATTCAGAGAAACAGCTGAATGGATCATTGACAGAAATTATTTTATCAAATGAAACTGTTGGACATCACAATACAGCAACATCATACTATACTACTGTTTGGGGACATCAAACATATTGGTTCACAAGTTAGCGGTTTCGTGTTGAACAAAACTATTCTTGACCAACAGTGTTCACATTAGTTTCTTCTTTCTTCCGTGACAAAATACCCTAAAAAAGAAATGTAAGGAGAGTTTTATTTTGGCTCACATAGTGGAAAGGAATGGCAGCAAGAGACATAGCTGCTCACTGCATCCATAATCAGAAAGCAGAGACATGAATCCTGCTGCTTAGTCCTCTTTCTCTTTGCACTCAGTCCAAAGCCTCCAGTCTGTGGAGCAGTGTTGCCCACATTAAGAGCAGATCTTCTCTTCCTAGTTAAGTTAATCTAGAGGCACAACCAGAAGTCTATGGCATAGGTGGTTCTAGACCCTGTCAAGTTGACAATCAATATGCAACATTCCAGCATAATGTCAGCTTTTGTGAATATCAGGCAGGAAAAAAAAAGTGGCTGAAAAAGGTGTCTTCTTCCTCTATCAGCTGTGGAATGATAATTTTCCTTGGTTGTTTTCTGAGATACAGTGTATATGAAAAGACAAAGATGAGAGGTCTGTTTTTCAGTTACTTTGTATTGAGCATGAACCATCTCGAAACAGTCTGACTCATGAACAACAGCTATTTCATTGCAATAGCTTGAGTCCCACAGGCGGGGAAATTGCAGGTCTCCCCTCATCAGTTCTCCTGGTCTGCATCTCATTGACAGAGGTCTTCAGTGGAGATTAGCTGATGAACAGGCTCTGCCAAACAGGAGGGCTGATTATACTCTTGTTTGTGTGCCTGATGGCAGGATGAGGTGTCTGGGAGGTCACAAACGGCTGAGAAGTCACGTAAGTCACCCCATGAAGCTGCTCATATTCATTCTCAAAGTAGAGAGAGAGGCTGGCTGGATTCTATGAGAACAAAATCACAAGAACACCAAAAGAAACTAGTCCATCTTTCTGAATCAGAGCTGGAAGTCTTACAGTTTTCATTCATCTGTGTTGTGAGCAAACTCTTAAGTTCTAGAGAAGGGAATCAGACCCACCTATGAACAAAAAGTTTATAAAGGAGCTTGCTATCCTCTAAAAAAAACCTCCATAAATATGGAAGGAAATTTCAAAAAGTTTGACAGCTCTTCACTGTACATACATCTGTAGAGAAATGGCTGGTAATAAACTGCCCACCCCAAGTTAGTTTATAATGGGAGACATAGTAGCAGTTGATTCTGTGGGAGGGCTCTAATCACTAAATGTGTAAAGAGAGCCAATCTTTTTTCCTGTGAACATACACAAGCTCTGCAGGAGAGAGCCTCAGCCACAAAAGCTATTGATACCAGGTATGATAGAAAGGTATCCTTGATAGAAAGGTACCATAGATAGCATTAGAATCTCATAATGATCTGATCAAGAGACTGGTTTTCATGATATGCTCAAGAGGATGAGCTGCCTATGGGTCACCATAGGAGTGAAATATTTAAATTTTTCTATCCAGGCTAGTGACATAAGTTGGATGCCAAGATTTTCATTCATTTCTCGTACTATATTTTTTGTTGCTTATGAGATAAAAAAGACCTATTACTAAATTAATTTGTGACTGACTATTCCAGAAACTTTAAATTTACAGCAAAGTTTAAAGACCTGTACAGTTAAAAAAAAATGATATGTTCAACCTAACTTCTAGAATAACACTTTGCTTTTTTCTTTGGGGGGGGTACATTTTGAAGTTAGTCACAGACATTCTTACATGTTGACATAGTAGGCTTGTCTGAAATGTATATATTCTCATGCTAGAACACCATAAAATATTTATTCCAGAACACAGAGGAACCAAAAGAAGATTTGTGTTTTCCTGGATGTTGTCTCCTACATTGAGGTAATATGTTGCTACTGTGTATGTATGGCACATGGAATAATGTTCACTGAGATCTGTAGTATATAGGCCCGACCTTACTCTGAGCTCTGAATCCCCAACCCCACTGCCACTTAGCCCCAAATAATCACACAAATGTTTATATTAATTATATGCTCTTTGACCTATGGTTCAGGCATATTCTTTGCTAGCTCTTACAACTTAACCCATTTCTATTAATCTATGCCTTGCCACATGACCCGTGGCTTACCTGAATTCCTTTACATCTTCCTCCTTAGCAGCAGCTCATAGCATCTCTGTCTGACTCTACCCTTCTTCCCCTTTCTCTATGCTCAGATTTCCTGCATACATTTAAGATGCTTTGCCATAGGCCAAAACAGTTCCTTCATTATCCAATGACAATTCACCATGTGCAGAAAGACATCTCAGATCAAGAATTGAACAGAGCATTAGAAAGAACTCACATTGAGGCTTAACAATAATGTCTATAACTACTGGTAGGGTCAGTAGTTTCAATTTCTAATTTAATTAATTATTATTTAGTAAATTTTAATTTGAGAAAAATAAATACAATTTTTTAAAAATTAAGAGATGAAACCCACCCTCTGGGACAAGTCTAAGTTATGACTGAATATTCAGAAATGAATAAAAAATTGCAATGATATAATGGTTACTGGTGATATAAAACTATAAAAATCTAATTTGAATTGTATATTCAGATTTTAATATTTAACTCTTGAAATGAATTTCTAAATAAATTCCTTGAAGGTTTTCCAAATAACTTCAGTTCTTTGGTATATATCTTGCATTCTATCTGAGGCTCTCCATAACCACAGATTTTACATCTTCTGATTTCATTAATATTAGGTCAACAGTTTATTGGAATCTCTCACTGACAGAACAAGGAAGATATTTGATCTGTGCCTGACTGAGCCATGATGTGGAATCTGAAGAACAGAGGGACTCGAGCATCAAGGAATCTTTTTGGTACCTAGGGAAGGGGTGGCGGGATCCTGCAGATGCTGTACAATATTCTGCATACATATGAAAAACAGAATTCATTATCTATATTACATAGTGGACATAAACATATATTTTCCAATAATTGAGCTTACACCAGTTTTTTCAATATTATAAACATTTCAGTTTATTAGTTTGTAATAAAGTTGGCTACATGGGCAAGTTACTACATGCTCAGTAGGCAAATTGGCATGGTTAGACACAACCTAGAATCACCTGAAAATGTAGCCTCAATTGAGGAAGTCTCTTAACAGATTGATCTGTGTCTAGCACCATTCCCAGGCAGGGAGTTCTAGGCTGTATGAGAAAGCTGTCTTAGCATGAGACTGTGAGTCAGCCTGCAAGCAGCATTTGTCTATGATTTCTGCCTTCTAGCTTCTGCTTGACTTCCTGCCCTAACTTCTCTCTATGATAGACTGTGACTTATAATAAACCAAATAAATTCTTCCCTCCCCTAAATATTTTCTATCACAGCAACAGAAAGGAAACCAGAACATTGACTCTGAGAATATATATTGTGTATATATATATATATACATATATATATACACACATATATGTGTACTTATATATTATGTATATAAGTATATATGAAAAACAGGTGGAACATTTCTACCAATTGGAAGAACAATGGAATCAGAGGAGAAAAAGACAAAGGGAAGAGAAACTTTAAATTTGCTGCAGATGAAGATCATCACTCACTCATATTTTAAGAGCGACTTCACGTTTAGCTTCACAGCCATCTCTTTTATTCTCTTTTATCAGTACAGACCAGAGACAAATGGACACACAAGTACTCAAATTTGCCTTTCTTAAAATACACTGTGTCCTTTGTCTTTTAAATCAAGAACATAGGTATCTTTTTTTTAAGTGTTAATTTAAGATTAATTTTGTTCTTACTTGTGTAAATTCACATATTGTGTGAATGTGTGTTCATGTACATGCAGGTGCCTGGAGGGTCCATGGAACTGGAGCTACAGGTGGCTGTGAGCTGCCTGCATGTGAGCTGGGAACTAGACTCTCTCCATTCTTCCGGAAGAGCAGCACGTGCTCTTAATCACAAAGCCATCTTTTCAATCCCCCTAAGTATCTTAACAACCATGAAGTTTCCAAATTCTGCCAATGTCTAGTTTCATTTGGGGAATGAAACACCAATTATCATATAAAAGTAGAATACTGTATGGCATAAGCTTCTCCAAATCTTTGTACAAAGAAGATAAGAATCATGACTTTTACGTGTAAAGTATTCTAAGGGTTAAATTAATAGCAGAGATGATCAAATCCTTGCTTAAAATATGCTTCATCATAGGGGGAAAAAAAGAAGAAAAATGATGGGTATTCACATGATTGACAGCCTTTCCAAATAGAAGTGTTGCTATAATTAAGCAATAATGTATGAGCGAGTGTGCGTTATGACAAATTGGAAGCTTGGCTGATTAGATTGAGCATATAAGCTGTCAGTATAATTATCATATTTTAATCATTTTTCTCCATTTTTTACAACAGCATTGTCTTCAGCCTCATTTGGTGCTTATTAGATTGATGTTCTTAGAGGAATCGAACAGCATAACACATGTCCTCAAACAGGATGAACTTTAGATAAGGCTGCAGCTATGTCTATAAACATTTGTGACAGTTGCTGCTGTGTCTACTTGCTTCTCCTCTGTCTCCTGCACTGGAAAAAAAAGAGTTTCTCTTTCAAGATAAAAATGAGTAAATCTGAACACATATGCCTCCCTGGAGTGCTGCTACTTTTTCATAAAATATATACAATGTTTATTAAAAGGTCTTTGGAATGTCATTCATTGCTTTGTTTCTCCTTAATGACAATTTTTGAATTTACTAGCCATATGGGAGGGGAATCTGGGGGCAGATAGAAAGAGGTGACAGTCAGGGCCCGGCTTCACCAAGGACCACTCGAGGAAGGGCAGGTTCCCTACACATAGACTAGTCATATGTTTTCATGGAGGAAGCTGGGCTAGACTTTAAAGGCTCTTGAATATTTCTTTTAATCTCTCTGCCTCAGATCAGAATTTTAGCCATGATGGTCCCAGCCCTTTGTTCCCCCAAATAAGGAACAAAAGCCCTAGTCAGGCCCTTAGCTTCACATGTTATCTTCGTGAGCTACAAGAGCTGGGTGTTATAAAACAGAGTTTGGAGGATGGAATAATACACACACCTAGAAGCTGGAATAATTTCCATTTCTGACTAATAAATCACTTCAGGCCTGGGAAGGTACAGCTTGAGGACATAAATTCAATCTCCAGAACTGAAGAAGCACACAAACAAATTTAAAAAAAAAAAAACAAAAACAAACAAAAATTTCATTTGAGGTGACATCATGGTGTTGTTTGCTATACATGCATGATGACTGGAGTGATCCCTTGGGTATAAAGTGGAGCTGGCTGGTGGCATACACTTGTCTTCTCAGGTCTAGGTAGGCAGATCCTTAGAGTTTACTAGCCAGCCAATATATCCTACTTGGTTTGGGTCAATCAGCAATCCTACTTCACAAAACAAAGTGAATGATGCGCTGACAAAGAGGTTGTCCACTGGCTTCCATACATATGCATGTGCCTGCACCCTCTGTCTGCACACACAAGAACACACAAACATTCACATAGAGTAAATAATACCATTTCAGGTTTCACAGACAGCAGTGAGACTAACCCACTAGGCCACCAGTCTTTGTGATCACATAGCACCCTGGCTGTGACACAGGATCCCTCCCTGAGCTCTCTTACTTCCCTACACTGGGAGAATGGGGCCTCTTTCTCTTTGGTTCTCCTAACTCCACTTTCGGGACTTGGAGCACAGGATCTTTGTTTCTGAATCACTTTCCACTTCCTTCATGTGAAATGAAATACTACAATGACCTTTTTAATTCCCTGGACTTTTTACAATCTTAGAAATTCAGCATAACAGCAGGAGTTTAATCTTCCTCACATGTGTAAGAGACAAAATAAGGTACAGGGAGGGGTGACCTACAAAGTGACAGAGGTTTCAGTGTCCTGCTGCAGCATGGCTTCCCTCCACTTACATTTTACTTATACCTACAAACAATAGATGGCTGTTCCTAGAGGATGTTTTGAAAAATACCAGAACGTTTATACTCTAGACTTCTTTTCTTTTTTTTTTTTTTCTTTATTTTGTATTTATTAAAAAAAAAACACACAGTAAAAAGAATTTAAAATGTGGAAGAGTTAACAATAACTATATAGAGGATAAGAATGATAAACATGGCTTATCAAGGGTAGACATACAAATAAGATTGCTACACCTATATTTTCTTTGTGTTCATCTTTCCCTCTGAATTTCTTTTTTTTTTTCCATCCCTGTATATCCTTATTCAAGGTCTCTTCCCCCTCCCAACACATCTGGTCTCTTTTTTTTTCCTCTGCAACTCCCCATCCCCTCCCTGGGCAGGGAGCATACAGTCCTATGGTCCCACTGACCCATTAATGCTTAGATCAGTCTCCACCTCTGGCCAAATCCAGTTCTTTCCCCTCTCCCTCAAGAGTGAGTCAGGTGTTCCTCTAGGTGGAGTGGGATCCAAAGGGTCAGTCCAGGGTGTTTCTGATCC
>PVIH01021948.1:0-28427 GCA_004025045.1 Sigmodon hispidus | reverse complement strand
GTGATGGATTGTGGTATAGAACTGTAAGCAGCAATAAATGCTTTCTTTTCTAAGGTGCCTTTGAACAAGGTGTTTAAGTATAGCAATATAAACCCTAACAAAGATGGGTCCCAGAATATACCTTGGAAGAAAGAAGATCTTCATCACACAGTGCTCAGAAATTCAGATACCCACTTATAAAGAAACTACATTCCTATTTTTAACCTTGTGCAAAATAAATTCTGTTGTGTGATATTTAGATTGTGTTCTGCGAAATAAAGTTTTCTTGGATTTAGAGAGTGGAGCTAGCCACTAGCCAGCCAAAATTGACCACAGAGATTTTAGAAATATGAGGGCAGCCATGACAGGAAGTAATAAGGTAGGATGGAGAGGGGTCTTGGTCCTTTGGAGGAAGGAACAAAACAAGTAGGAGAGAACTTGTGGCTTCTCTGCTTTTCTGATCCTTCAGGTTCTTACCCCTATATCTGATTCCAAGATTTTTAGTAATAACAAATAATTAGAATAATGCTTCAAAGTTCTATATGAGACTCAATGCCAGTGTGGACCTGGAATTCTGAAGTTGATAGAAAACAAATAATTGGGGAAAACCTTTTAAGGCACAGGCATAGACAAGAGCTTCCTCACAAGTTCTCTAACAAAAATTTCAACAAATTCCGGGAAGGATATAAGTAGATAACAACATACTCTTTATCTGGAAATGTGAAATAGTGCATTATAATAAAAATCAGAAAGTGAGCTTCTCAAACAACTTAAAGTTCCCACATAATCTAGTCAAACCACTACTCTGAACTATAAAAAACATCTGATCAGCATAGTGCACACTCAACTGCCTGCCCTACTATTCCAGATAAGAGTAAACCTGGAAGTCTATCAATGAATAAATGCATACAGGGAAGAGTGTCATGGGGCTGGAAAAATGTCTTGGCAGTTAAGTTCAATTGTTGGTTCAACAGAGGACTCAAATTGGGTTTGTTTTCTAGTTCACATATTTCGTGTTCCAGCTTTACTTCAGTGATAGACTGTGGTATGGATCTATAAGCTACAATAAATGTTTTCCTCCCCAAGATATTTTTAGATGTGGTATTTAAGCCCTGCAATATAAATCCTAACTAAGACAGGTTTATAGTCATCCTTAATTCCAGTACCAGGGCATCTGATGACATCTTCTGACATGAAGTGTACCTACATATATTCAGGCGTAATTCTCATACACAGAAAAAATAAATCTAAAATTATTTTTAAAGAATATATGTACATATATTTTCATAACACATGAGGTAAAGACATAACTTTATGAGGTAAAGACTAGTGCCATTGCTGGTGAGATGTGAAGCAAAGTCACATAGTTAGAGCCAATCAGAATTCTCAAATATTTTATGCATATAGATTGCTGATGTTATTAGCCTAGGTTGCATAGATAAACTACATGATGGTTGGGGGTTACTATGAGAGATTTATCCCAGTCACACTGCCGAGAATAAGTGAATGGTGTTATGGCACAGTGATAGAATGATTTTAAAAGAATCAGAAACATCTGTTACGTTCCATGGTTTAGGAAACATAGCAAAAGTGTTGTCAAAAACATGGAAGAGGCTGAAGAAATGGTTGAAGTTATAAAATAACGATATTCCTCTGGGTGTGAAACCACCATCATCCTTAAGGAAAAGAAGTGACTTGATATATGCCATTACTTGAAGACTTGTCAAGGGGCAATAGAGACATAGCCAGGGTTGTGGTGATGACAATGAAACAATTAACCTTCCCTCCATGGGTAGAGTCATGAAAACTCTACCTGGAACTTAACTCCAGAAGTTAACTCTAGCATAGCCTGGGGGAGCTATACTAGGGTATATAAGTGGAAATTTTATTGAAATTAGGGCTCCAGTGAAGAAGGAATCCTGGCTTGATCCCCATGCCCTTTGGTAGTTTTTCAGACGTTTAGCTTTCCTCAACTCCACCATCTTCTTGTTAAGTAATCCCTGTTCCTCTAATCTCTTCAATTTATGTTCCTCATTCATGTCTGGATTGAATAATGTTTTGGTGTCACTCAGCTTTTAACAGAACTTTCTAGTTGTTCTGGATGTTTTCTCTATCATCTTGATCAATGGAATAAAATAGAGGAACCAAGAAGTAAACACATATAGCTACAGCCTCCTGATTTTGCCAACAATGTCTGTCCTGTTATTAATGTTATTTATTGTTGTTGTTTTCATCATTGCTGCTGCTGTTTTTACCAAGGTGAAACAAGCTAGAGTTGTCTAGGAAGAAGAATGTTATGTGAGAGGCATCAGAGAGGAAGAAGCCTTTTTGAAGATGTTCTCTGTGAGGATCCAGCTGTAAGGTATTTTCTCAATTAGTAATCAATAGGAGAGGGCCCAGCCCATGGTGGGTGGCATCATCTCTGGGTTTGGGTACTGGGTCCTGTAAGAAAGTAGGCTGAGCAAGCTATGGAAAGCAAGCCAGTACAAAGCACCCTTTCATGGCCCCTATATCAGCTCCTGCCTCCAGGATCCTGTCCTATTTGAGTACTTGTTCTGACTTCCTTCAGTGATGAACTGTAAAGTGGAAGCATAAGTCAAATAAACCCTGTCCTGCTCAACTTCCTTTTGTTCGTGATGTTTCATCACTGCAACAGAAGCCTAACTTATCACTTGTCATTGCTGTATAGGAACATGGCACACACACACACACACACATAGACTCTTTCATCAGTAGTCCTCAGTCAGTGACTGTTTCTTGTCCTGGGGACATGAACCAATTTGCAAGAGATACTATGTGATGTCACAATTGAAGTGAGTAAGACAAGTTGAGTGTGTTCTTATATTTGGGTTCAAAATTAAGGATATGTCATCATTGTTACAGGAGCACAAGAAGTTCCAGGGCATTTTAAAAGACCTATAAGGGGCTGTGCTCTAAAATTGAAAACAATGACAGAAATGTGACCTGAAGAGTCTATTGGTCCAATGTGTCATAACTCCTGCAGGGAATAATTACTATAATATTATATCTATTATATATATGTATATGTAATGCATATATATAATGCTATTATAATTACCTGACCTAAATCTACCAAACTAAGCTTGAGTTATGTTGTCTAGTTAATACAGTGTCAGTGGATGTGAGTTTCATACTGCTTTGAGAGTTTGGTTAATGTCAACATAGCCCTACTAGAGTAATTTCTTCTTATGCACTTGATGACTTGTTTGGAAAGATGAATAATATCCTAAAATTTATTTTATGCAGTGTTAAACAAAAATGTGACTCTATTTAAATTCATTAAGACTTTGCAAATCTCTCCAGTGATAATAGCAATGCCTATGTGTGTTTATCAATATTAAAATAAATTCACAAAAGTGACATTTTTTGAAAAATTATAAGTAATATGAATTTAGACAATTCTATACTAATTTTATATTTAAAAAATACTTGCTTGACTGATGTTTTGCACAAATTACTTTATATATTGATTTCAGTTATTCAAGTTTGCAAAGTTCCCCACACATAAAACTTTAATGCATATTTATTTGGTCTAGGATTTTTAAATTTGTATTAGTGTCTTGACAGCAGGCAGATCTGTGCACCACTTCCAAGAAGAAGGTGTTGGATCCTGGATCTCTAGTTTGTGATTATGAACTGCCATGTGTGTACTTGGAATTGAACCTGAGCTCTGTAGAACAACCAATGCTCTTAATCACTGAACTATCCCTTCAGCTTCAAAAATTACATCTTTTAGGTAGAACATTTCTAATTTCATTTATGAAATTTGCTGTGAAAATTACTTTACCAGATTTAAATATTCATGAGAAAATCCTTTATCAAACTATTGCTAAAGCCAAATGGCACTTCTATCTTAATTCAACCAATTTCCATTTATCTGTCTTGCCACATGACCTGTGGCTCAACTGTATTACCTAACAGCTAGCTGATTCTTAGGCAGCTTGCTTGATCTCTCTCTTAACTCCACCCTCCTACCCCTATCTATGCTCTGATTTCCCCACCTACTATTTCTATGTTGCCTGGCATGGCCAAAACAGTACTATATTCACTGCATACAGACATCCCACATCACTGTTCAGAAAGGTCTAAATTCTTAAAGTATTTTAAATGCCATATTCTATAGGTCTTTGAAGTATTTGAAGATTACTTATCTAATTGAAATATATCTTTGTATTCCTACAAAATCTAACATAAATTTTCTTATCACAGATGACTATTAATCTGTATTTCTTAATTTTTACAATTTTAAAGAAATTACATAAATATAATATTCTAAAGAAAAGCAGAAATATATATACTTCATAACAAATTGACCTTAAATTTGTATCAATAAACCAAAATCTATATTAATATAAAATATTTTGAGATTAATAACTAATTTTTGGATTAAAGTAAATTCAATAATCTATCATTTAATATTCATTCATATACCATATCTCCTTTTTCTTCATAGAAAGAGATTGACTATGACCATTAATCATTTATAATGAACAACAAACATTTATAAACAATATTTTGGGAATTTGGGCATGGATTTCCATTACTACTTCCTGCTGATTAAGGGACACTGGCAGTCTTACAGGTTCTTGAGACTGGATTATCTTAGTCTTTAAGCTGATGTGACTATCTTTTTTCATCAGATAACTTTCAAGGGGTTTTAGTGGACCAAACCTTGATATCCTGGAAGCAATCCAAAGGTTCTCATCTTCTGTGGAAACAAAAGCAGAACCTCTTTTTCAAAGCATCATATCCTTAGACACAAATCTCACAGTCAAGATACCTTTAAAAAATATATGTTTGTTTAACTTAGCAACCTTGCAATCAAATGTCTTTCTGCAGTTTTCTCATTAACAGTTAAAACATTCAAAGAAAACACAATAACCAGACTCTGTGTATTTGCCTTCTTTACATGACTTTTTTATATTTTTACTTCTCCATTTCTCTTTTTTCAGTGTTTTCTTTACCCATTTTCTTTTCTTTCCTAGTCTACATATTCTTTTTCACACACATTTTAACCTATTGAGAGGTTTTCTCCATCTGAATCTGTTTTATTGAGTATAATTAATCATTTTCTATCCAGAAGAGCTTTTAAAATTCTAGACTATATAGCACTGTTTTGCCTACTGACTCCACCCTGCTCGGTAGATTTTCAACATGGCCGAGGTGCCAGAGCCATGGCTTACCTTCTCAATTCTGCTAAGCAATATTTGAATATTGTGAAACTTTTTATCACTCCAACTCTAGGGAATCAAAAGGTCCACACTATCAAGTAGAACACCACTGCCTACTGCTCACTCCACTTAAGCATTTGGCAGCATGGTTTCTTAAAGAGCCACAGAAGTTTTGCCAATAATGCTGAGTCAGAAAGGCTCTCTGAAAGGCACCATTATCTGCTCACAGCTAGCAGACAGAACAACCCCAGAAAATGCTGCTACCAAGAAACCATTTTTCACTCTGTTCCCTTTTTGTTCAATATAAACAAAAACTTTTAAATCATTCATATGCTGCTTGTTGTTTATACCAAGTTTTCTATGAGACTTAAGGAACTGTCTTTGGTTTAAGCTGCCTGCTACAGGCCCACCATTTTAAAATTCAAACTGTCATACTACAGCATCTCTGTGCCATGACCCACTTCAGAGATACAATTCAGAAGGTGCTTTTTGCCCTGTTTCTGTGAGCTAGAAGTCTTTTTAAACTTTCTCAGGTTTTCTGTGGGTGTTCACCCCCATGTTGGATGTCATTTGTAGTATGTTTAAAGAGCTATATTTTTGAAATTTTATTGGTGTTTCTTTCTTGTTGTATCTAGAAAACACAAGAGTTAAGCAAACATTTCAGAAAAAGACAATAAATATATGAGGCATAGGAATAGAAAGTATTTATTTATGTATGTTATTAATTTTTGCTTTCCAAATAGTAACTTTAAGAAGGAATATTAAGTAAAGCACAGGGGTAAGTAAGGGGAGAGAATGAGGGGCTAGAAAATTAGATGAAAAAATGAGATTACAGATCTGCTGGGGAAAAATAGACAAAGAATCACTTTTTTTAGAAGACTTTTTTCTAATGTAACCTCTTTTCAAAAGTACAAATGTAGCCAATGAATTAATACTTTGTATAGGGTTAATTAAGGAAGCTCAAACTCCAAATAATTAAATGTTTCCAAACTTTCCAGAAAAAGCACTATCATCCAAATAAAGAGATTCTATATAGTGTTCTAATGAGTTGCCCCATTGCTTCTTTTCCTGCTCCAAACAATAGACAGTCTCAAGGAATTCAGAAGAGTGCTCAGCCAATATGCAGGCATTAGCAGAAGCAGTGCACTGTAACTGCTGTACTGTTTGTTGATCACTACAGGCTCTGTCTTGGGTTTGCTGATCACACCTGTGAGAAAATGAAGGCAGGGTGATGAGCTCAGGGACAATCAGATCACATAGTTGAGAGATTATAAGCAAAATCAAGTATAAACAAACTTGGGCCAGATCCATAAATTATTCATGAAGTTAATTTTCCCATGTATCAACCACTGTTTTTCCCTGGGCCAAGTCTTTTATTCTATAAGAAATGTAGAAGTATTTCAACATGGATGCTTAAATTTCCAATTATACGTATGTCAGAAATGTAAGTATAATATAAATGATTACTGTTACTAAAAAAAGACCCCACTATTGGCAGCATTTTACATTACAGAATCAACAATACCTCTTTTTAATTGTGAAGATTACCTTGGGCATACTCCTCTATATATCTATTCAGTTCTACCTTTCTTCACTGCTTTCTCCCGGGTCTTTCCAAGCAGGAATTGTAAAATACTACATAGAGTATTTCATATGCAGTAACTATGGCCTCTGAGGGTTAGGTTAACAATACTAACTACACTTTATAATTGTTGTCATTTCTGCCCCTTCATTTGATTCTTGGCCATGATAAGTCTCAAGCTTATTAACATTGCTGTCAAAAAGCCTCAAAAACTATACTGTGCTATACTAGTTATGACATTTAATTGAAGTAGTAGTTGTATATTTGTTTTAATGTGATGTTTAATAATTTTCCTTAGTCTGAAGTCATTCTAAATATGGCCATCAGTATGTGAGGCTGGAAAGCTCTCTAAAATATTTAATGACCAATTACAGGCTGTCTAAACAGTGTGAGTCTACTCTCCTCCTCCTCTTCCTTCTATTTCTTTTGTGTATTTAAAGAAGATTAAATAAGATTTCAATAAATTTTGATGTAGTCTGAGGTTTCTGCTCCCGCCAGAAAGTCTCAAATACCCAGCAGCCACTTACCACATAATTAATGTTTAGTTTTATAGTTTAAGTTTAAAGTTAAATTTTAATGTTTAATATTTTAGTAATTGCTGAGCCAGTATCACAAGCATATTACTATCTAGCTCTTACACTTAAATGAACTCATAATTTTATCTATGTTTAGGCATATATATGACTTGGTACTTTTCTCAGTGTATTATTTTCATCTTGCTTCTTCTGGTGTCTGCCTCTCTGTCTTTCCTCTTCCCAGAAATCTTCTTGTCTTGTCACCTCACCTACACTTCCTGCCTGGCTACTAGTCAATCAGTGTTTTATTAAAACAATATGGGTAACAAATCTTTACAGTGTACAAGAACATTATCCCACAGCATGTTGTAACCAAAATAAAGTAGTACTGTTAAAAATAATCAACTCTAAAAACTGATTATTTGGAAGCAATTCCTTAACATTATCTATCAAGCCCAGTACACAGACCAAGGGTAAAATAAGAAAATGTTTCCCAAGAACTTCAGCTAAAGTCCTATAGGCCTGATGTGCCTTTTAATTTTGTTTCTAAGAACACATGATAATTTTAGATCCCTATAGAGGGTGAACTGCTTGCTCTTTTTCAGCTGCTTTCCACACAGGTTTTTGGTTAAGGTCACAGTTGCATAGAAAGAGGATCTGGTAGGCTTGAGTTACTGAGATGTGCATCCAACAACTTGGGTTTCAAAAGTTCTAAGGCTATCAAGTTAGGGTGAGAAAGAAAAAATGCTGATGAACTAGATCACTCAATGACAGATATGCCAAAATTAGCACCCCAATTATGTCAGAGTTCAAAAAGCAAAAGATTGACTGTCAGATGACTATAAGCCTTCTAGAGTCTAGAAGGAATTCAGCTAGACATAGTGGCTCACTTGAGAAGTAAAAGTAAAGTCAGCATTCACCATTGCACTTACTACCATGAATAAAGAATTCAAGGTGTGCACATCTGAAGCACAATAATCAGGCCTTCATGCTAGCTCCATTATAACATAATGTTCTTGTACACTGTAAAGATTTGTCACGGGTACTGGTTTAATAATATGCTTATTGTCCAGTAGTCAGGCAGGAAGTATAGGGAAATCGACCAGACTAGGAGAATTCTGGGAAGAGAAAAGTCAGAAAAGCAGGTATCAGCCAGACACAGAGGAAGCAAGATGAGAATGTCAGGTAGCTATAGATAGATGAGAATTATGGGTTGATTTAAGTGTAAGAGCTAGATAGCAGTATGTTTGAGCTACTGGTCCAGCAGTTTCTATAATATTAAGCCTCCAAGTAATTATTTCATAAGCATCTGTGAGAACTGCCAGAGGAGATACAGAAATGTTAGACTACAATCCATAGAGATTCTGGTTACCCAGTATTCAATTACAGGTTCCTTGTCCCCTTACAGATGTAAAAAAATTTTAGACTTTTTTGAAGTTTGGAATCAAATGTGCTGTCAGTCACACATGCTTGAGAAAATAAGCATTGTAGAAAGTAAGCATAAAAGATTGGGTTTGGAAATAAAGTCGTAAGGTTGAAATGAGACTTATTGTGTCCTAATGCAGGTAATTGCCAAATCAACCCTCAGAGAATATACTGAAGTAGATGAATATGGAAGCAGAGTGATGTAGTTAAAAAAATTACCTAGTTCTAGGAGTAAGTGGACATGGTCTACATTTGACTCCTGGGACTAAGAATACTAAAAGTGGATATGAAAAGAGAACACATACTAATTCCCACATTTGAAGATTTTTTTAAGATTTATTTATTATGTATACAATATATTGAACAGGGCACCAGATGTCATTATTTGAAGAATTGTAATTAATGATGGAGACTATAAGATCATTTAGTATTGTAGGGTGTGATAGTTTGAATGTAATTGGCACTTATGGGGAGTGGTACTATTAGAAGGTCTGGATTTGTTGAAGTAGGAATGGCTTATTGGAAGAAGTTTGTCACTGTGGGGACAGGCTTTAAAGTTACATATTCTCAAGATATCATTCAGTGTTCAGTCAACTTCCTTTTGCCTACAAGATGTAGGACTCTCAGTTAGTTCTCCAGTACTATGTGTGTCTACACACCACTATGCTTCCCACCATGATGGTAAAAAACTGAACCTCGGAAACTCTAAGCCAGTCACCCCAATTAGATGGTTTCCTTTATAAGAGTTTCTGTGGTGGAAATGCTCTCTATATACTGTAAATAAAGAACTGTTTTGGCCTATGCTCAGCACCGTAGAAGTGGGTGGAGAATCAGAGGGCGGGCAGGTAGGAGAAGGGTGGAGTTAGTCAGTCGCCATCCAACCTCCGAAGAAGGAACATGTACAGGTACAGGTGAGCCACGAGCTGAGCCACATGGTGCAAAGATTAATGGAAATGGGTTGAATTAAGATGAAAGAGCTACTTCATCTTTAGCCATCAGAGAAATGCAAATCAAAACAACTTTGAGATACCACCTAACACCTGTTAGATTGGCTAAGATAAAAGGCACAGATGACAGCCTATGTTGGAGAGGATGTGGAACAAGGGGAACACTCCTCCATTGCTGGTGGGAGTGTAAGCTTGTTCAGCCACTTTGGAATGCAATATGGAGGTTTCTCAGAAAATTGAGAATCAATCTCCCCAAGGAACCAGCAATACCACTTCTGGGTGTATACCCTAAAGAGGCACATTCAAACTCCAAAGGTATTAGCTCAACTATGTTCATAGCAGCATTATTTGTAATAGCAAGAACCTGGAAACAACCTAGATGTCCCTCAACTGAAGAATGGATTAACAAACTATGGTACATCTACACAATGGAATACTACTCAGCAGAAAGAAAAAATGATATCCTAAAATTCTCAGGCAAATGGATGGATTTAGAGAATATCCTCCTGAGTGAGGTATCACAATCTCAGAAAGATAAGGAGGGGATGTACTCACTCATTAGTGGTCTCTAAACAAACAAATAAGAAAAAAAGCCAAACATGCCCAAGCAGCAAACCACAACCGCTGAACAGCTTGGGATCAGAAACACCCTGGACTGACCCTTCGAACCCCACTCCAACTATAGGAACACCAGACTCACTCTTGAGGGAGGGGGGACAAAACTGGATTTGGCCAGGAGTGGAGACTGATCCAAGCATTATTGGGTCAGTGGGACCATAGGACTGTCTGTTCCCTACCAAGGGTGGGGATGGGGAGTTGTGGAGAAGAAAAATGACCTGATGTGGTGGGAGGGTGAAGGGACTTTGAATAAGGATATACAGGGATGGAAAAAAAAATTCAGAGGGAAAGCTGAACACAAAGTAAATATATGTGTAGCAATCTTATTTGCATTATCACCCTTGATAAGTCATACTTATAAAAAAAAAAAGATGAAAGAGCTAGCTAGTAATGTGCTTAAGACATGGGCCAAACAGTATAAAGTATATAAGTGTCTCATTCATTTCTTTGGGGCATAAAATCCACCACCGGCCGGCGTCTAAATCTCCGGGCCTTTTTGGGCCCGGAAAACTTTCTACAACAAGTTTCATTGGTTGCAGAGTCTCTTCACAGCACTGGAAACTCTAAGGCAGATGTTTGAGAGCTGATGAATCTCTCAGTTTGAGGCAAGCCTGATCTATAGATCAAGTTCAAGGACAGGCAAGGTTGGGCAGTAAAGAAAATTATGGAAAACAGAAAGCTGGTGAAGTTGTAATGTAAAAATCTCTTAATCTGATGTCAGCCTGATCTATAGTGTAAGTTTCAATATGATCAAGCTTAGGCAGTAAAGGTAACAATCAAAAACAGAAAGCTGATGAAGATGTAATAAAACAATGGAGTCATGGTACAGCCCCAGAGATCAGCTGAATTGGCTGCTTTAGACATGTGGTTCTGGCTTTAGAGTTAGGGATAGAAAAAAATGAACTAGGGAGCTTGCCTTCACACCTAAGGAACATCTCTGAGGCAAATCATGTGTCAGGGATGTCCCTGAATGGAGGCCTAGTAGAGAGGCCATTGTGTAAAGCTGTGAGGTTGAAGCCTAAACTCTTATGAAGACCTCAAAATTTTGGATATGCCAGACTTTTGGGTACTTGCTGAAGAGAGCTGCTAACAGAAAGTGGAAACAGCCCAAGAGAAAGAAGTGTGATTCAGTTAACAAAGCTGAGGGGAGTTGGAGATCTGAAGAGTGCTTTGGCATCAGACATGGAGACACAAAGCTTGGAGTTTTCCCAGCTAGGTTTTAGTTTTACTTTGGTCCATTCTTCTCCCTCCCCTGCCTTTTTCAATGGTAATGTATATCTTGTACCATTATATATTGGAAGTAAGTGATCTAATATTTGATTTTGATTTTTATAGGTGATTACAGTTAAGAGATTGCTTGAATCTCCAAAGAGACTTTGAACTTTGAAGTTAAAAATATTGTTGAGACTGTGATAGACTATGGGGACTTTGAAGTTGAACTAAATGAATTTTGCATCATGATGTTGTTAGAAGCTTATGGGGGCCAGGATGTAGAATGTGGTAGTTTGAATATGATTGGCCCTATAATCTCTACTCTAGGGTAGAGATTAACAAGTTGTGGCTTTATTAAAGTGATTATGGCCTTGATGGAGGAACTGTGTCACTGTAGGCACATGCTTTTAGGTTTTTATGTTCTGATGTTTGGAGGTTACCATCCAGTGTCTCAGTCAACGTCCTGTTGCAAGATGCAGAAATCTGTTATTTCTCCAGCACCATGTCTGCCTGCATACCGCCATGATTCCCACCACAGAAACAATGAAATAAACCTCTGAAACTCTGATAGAGCCACCCAAGTAAATGATTTCCTTTATAAGATTGTCCATGGTCATGATGTCTCTTTATAGCAATAAAGAACCTAAGATGTAAGGAAATTGAGAATATGAGGGCAGACATTGCTCACCTGAGCTGGTCACTTTAAACAAATGATGGTGGAAGATAAATAACTTTTAGGTAAAGGAAGGGCTAAAAGCTTACCAAAGAAAGGAAAAACCCTGGACAGACAGTGTACACCAAAGTATATAGAGTCCTGCTTATCCTTGGCTGCTAGCCTCATCAAAGCTGAAACAGAATTGAAGGCTTTGAAACCATATAGTCTGCATTCAGCAAACAATACAGTACAAATCTATAGCCTAAGTGCTACAAGAAAATCTTTAAACTATTGTAAAATGAATAGCAGTTTTTCAAATAATCAATATGCAACCAAAGAAATCTTTAAGACATTTTATGAAATACAAAAAAGTCAAATAAATTATCTATTTTTGTCAAAGTAAAAGAAATGCTGCTAGAGCAGAAATGAAGGGATATTTTTAGCAATCGTTAAAATTAAGAAAATATTTGCTGAGTTTGAATCCCCAGCAGTTACACAAAGAATGGGAGGGGCAGTGCCTGTCTGTAGTCTTACAGTTTGGAGATGAAGGCAGAAAACTATGGGAGATGAAACTGCAGTGTTCCTCAGTTATACATTCTAGCTGAAATGGCATCCTTCAGGTTCAGTAATACATTCTGTGTCAAAAGACAAAGGTTGAGAAATGGTTGAAGACACACACATATAATAACACATGCACATGCGGACAAATGAACTAAAACCAAAACCAAAATATGAATAGTCTGGTATTATGCACATATACACATACTGTATACCCTGGGCTATCTTAAAAGGGCTGTACTTCTTGACAGGCATATGTGACCTTTTTAAAAGAAAAATGGACGGGGGTATACACTTTCTCTCCCTTAGATGTTTAATGTTTCCTGAAGAGCAGTTTTGTGACCTGGTCTGGAGCTTTTCCCATTTTTCCCTGGGATACAAAGAGACAAGGGCATCCCTTCAATTTGTATGCATGAGTATGTAATTCCTACTTCATCTCTTTAAAGATAAGTCTTCTTCCCAGACACCCATGGATTTTTTTTGCCATATACATATGTATACACATATATGAATAATATATATTCCTGTGAGGGTTATATTTCTGAATAATTGGTCCTTCCCCAATGGTACTGTTTTTGGAAGATAGTAGAACAATGGTTCTCAACCTTCCTAATGCTATGATCCTTTAATGCAGTTCCTCATGTTGTGGTGATCCTCAATCACAAAATTATGTCATTGCTACTTTATAATTATAATTTTGCTACTGTTATGAATTGTAGCATAAATACCTTCTATGCAGGATAACTGATATAGGAGCTCCACAGGTGTCACAACCTACAAGTTGAGAACTTCTGCTGTAGAAATGTTTTGGTCGAGGGGCATAGTCAACATTTTAAGAAGAAATTTTAGTTAGGTCACACTAAAGAAAGGACCAAAAAGAACTAATTTTAGAGGTGCTAAGATGTAAAGGTAAACTAAAACAAAGAAAATAACAAGATATATCAAGGTTAAAACTGCAAGTCCAAAAACCATCCTAAAATTCCCATGCTTTCTAAATTAGGCCTGACAATATTAACTTTAATTCACAATAAGTTTATAGAAATATCACTAGCAACAATAACAAAAATGTCTAAAAGCACGTTGTTCAATTATAGTTAAAATTCTAGGCAGAATAAACTTTATCACTACATATTGCTAAAAGACTCCTTGGTGGTTAAGGCAAGAAGAGTATGTGCTAGAAAAGTGATTAGAGTTACTTATGTGAGATACACCCTGGAGATTTCTGCCCAAATTCTCACCAATAGGCCAGATCCATACTGCAGACAAGAGAACCCTCAATGTCTAGGTGTGAAAATTTGTAGGCTGTAAGTCTCTCTTGCCCTTCATCTGCATGCTGTACCTTGAATGACAAAGGTTTTGGATTCCTAGCTGCATTCATTGCTCCATGCCATGTCCAGTATGTTTCTGCCTTCTTGACTGGGCAGGGGTGGGTAGTTAGATGAGAAACTTTGAGCTATATACCTGGAGTCAGTAATTTTCCAGTCACCTGAGGAATTTCCACTGTGCTCTGCCCCAGATAGCACTGAGTATTATAAGTCTGAGATTGATCTTCAATAAATGGCATTCTCCTTATACAAATGACTCAAGCATCTATGTCTTTCAATCTCTAGGCTTGGGCCTGACTTGCTGATGACCCAGCTAGTGCAGGTGCTACAGTAGGCACATTGTGAAGGGTCTTTATGAATTCTGACCAAGAATGATCCTAGAATTCGTTCTAACCTTGAACTGCATGTATTCCCCCATTCTGTTTTCTTTGGAATCTCCTACAGTTTCGTGGAACCAGTTTTCTAAAGAAGTCCTTACATCCCATATAAGCTAGAATCTGACAGAGTGGGTTGGAGAAATTCATGTTTCTTACCTTGAGATCTCACTATAGATATATATATATCACTATTGGGATTGAAATCAAAAGATATCAAGAAATCAGAACCCACTTCTAGAGGCTCCAAATTCTTGTGCCCTCCAAACAAGAATTGAACAGATGCATAATCCCAGCAAAGTTATGTTGTTTGAAATTATTGCATAGGTACAGACTGGAATTTTAATCAGTATAAAAGAAATGAAATCTTGATATTTGCAGGAAAAAGAAATCATTCAAAGTAAGCCAGATCCACAAAAACAAATATCCCATTCCTCTCCAACATAAAAATTCTATTTATGGTATGTATATAAGTGGAAGGAATTATATAGGGACACCAGAGAGTGGAAGGAATTATATAAGGGCTAAGACACCAGAGAGAGACTAAAGAGGGAAAAAAAGAAGCTGAGGAAGAAAAGCAGTCAATAGTGCACATGTGACATGAAAGCGGGACGGAGGCCAGAGAGGGTGGCAGCAAACAACACAAGGCAAAATAAGGACATAGTGAAAGAGCGAGCTGAAAAATTAACAAAATATTTTTGTTAGAAGATACAGTAATAAAGTCTAATGTCTTACGTAAAAATTTAAATTTTTTAACAAGTACTTAGTTAAAATGAGACAAAGTTCATATGCATATGAAAGAAGTAGACCAAAACAAAGACAATTTTTACTAAAATATCAGCAAACAGAGGACAGGACATTGACAACACATAGCACAGTCCTTTGGGATCTGGGGGTTTCATATGCTCACACTAGAACTCCATTGTAGAACACGTAATTCTATACAATTCCATATGTTTTGTATGTCATTCACAACCTAAATCCCTTCCTAGGATGTGCATTTACATATTGCAATTAGACCCATGGCACATCTGCACCTGGGCCAGTAGTAAAATTAGTCAGCTGAAACCAAGGTTTTTCCAGCATTTCTCATTGGTGTATGCTAATTTTTAAAGGTATTCTGGCAATCAGCTCTACTCTCCTGTCTGACACATGCTATATTGTGGATTTTATTATTAGTCTCCAGATACCTTGTTAATATAGATAGTGAACAATATATCAAATGACAGCTATTTAGAGGACACTCTAAGATCATATAAAGACAAATTAGGTAGAATTGTTAGGATTATGAAAAATTAAAATTTATTCACTGTTTTATTTGCTTTCAAAAATGTCATTTAAGATGCTTAAAACTCTAATCAAAATCACACAGAAGCAGGAAAGAATACTAGTCTTTTGAATATAACCCCATGATGCAACAATATAGTAGCCTAGTCAGCTATCCAAGCCTCTCATGGCAGTGAGCATTAAATCTATCATTTTATACTACAAACTAAGGCAATATGAGTACACAACAGTTTTATGCTTCAAATATGGAGATTAACAATAAAGCAAAATCTAAAATTCATACATGATTAAAGCTGCAATAGGAGATAATTTGGTAGGTCTTTTGCAAAATGATAAAGAAATCAAGACTGAATCAAAAATGAAAAGGTGGTGCTATTCAAGAGAACACAGATTTGTGCTAGGATTCAAAGAGAGTTTCTAGAAAGAGACTGGCAGAACAACAGATGTAATGCTTATGGGCTTCAGTCAGGTTGGGAAAGTTTGAGCACCATTGCCAGAGGGAGGAAGACAATATAGATTGACAGTCAAATGCGAATGCATAACTTAAATGATAGGAATCATAACTTATTCCCCACCAAAATGGCTATGCAGGTTGACAAAAGATCTAGTGTGGAATTATTAGATTTTTTTGTGTCCTAACAGTCTAAAGAACATTTCTATATCAGTGTCTGTTAGTGTCAAATGAACATCTATTAATGGCAAACCCAATATGCACAGGGAGAACAGGCAGCAATGAAAGCACAGGGGATAGAAAATGATGGTGTATAGGATTTAGCTTGTTAAGGGATGAATCTGCATTTCTTCTGCAGAGATTATCTAGAGTCATTATCTTCACCATACAAAACTATTCTAGGGGTGAATGTGCTGTGATTCATGATCTGTTACAGAGTTGGAGAGATTTATGAGGAAGTCAAATGTATATTAAATTAATGTATTTTATAGACATGAGAAAGCTAAGATATGCATTATTCATGGATCAAAGGCCTTTTCAGTAGGCAGGTACAGCTGTAGTACACCATTCTGTGGCCAATCAGACACATAAAGCCACCTAAATTTGGAAATATCCCCGTTTGACTCCTGAGGAGGACAAGCAGTGCAGAGTGGCTGAATCTGACCAGATTCTAGAACTTTTGTGAATATCAAAAGATCAAGATCTAAATGGTGTAATACCTCACATTCATCATGCAGAACCCACCATTTCTCTTTGGAGAAAACTATTGGAGCAAGCAGTTGGATCTTTTCATATTTTATTACTATTGTTTATTTTGTTAAGACTGTCTGGGATGCCGAATTCAAGTAGGACCTGTGCTGGAGTGGATAAGGCAGCAACCAATCTTCAGAGATCATGTCTACTTTCTGAAATAGGTAGCTATATATAATGCTAAAATCTCATGTCTTAAGTATTCAGAAAACCATCTAGAGCAGTAAATACAGTAGTTAGGAATCTTATAGATGGTGTTTGGTATGGTTGACATGATGCCCAGAAACAACAAGGTTTTTGCAAACTTCCTGGGAGGCACCTGGGGTACCCTACAAATACATCCTTCTGTGACTGGCTTACATGGCAGATACAAGTATATTCTAAAGACATAGTTTTGTCCCTTACTTTGCTATCATACTATTGAAACAGTGGTCTAAAAAATAGATTTTCTCTAGGAATCTTTTGTCTTTGGAAGGAAAGGCTGAAGTCTTGAAGTAATTCTGCAAAATAATTTGCAGCCAGAGATAGAATTTGTCTTCTGAAGTATTACAACTTATGAAAAGATCTATGCTAAGACTTTGTACTGACAAAATTGTGGGCAAGAAACCACACTTTAGCTTAACTGCTTATTTATGTACATCCTTATCTTCTATTAAAACATGTTCTTATATCATATATAAATATATATATAAGATATAAGATCTTATATCATACATGTTAAATTGACTTGATGTCATTGGGTTTTTATGTCCATTTTCCTAAGGCCCAAATTCAATACACATTTGATTTTTGCATTTTAGATTTAATCCAGGTTTTAAAATTGACATATCAAGTGGTCATGGTCAGCCCTAGTTTCTGAGATTCAGTCTGTGACCCAATGTCTGATACTACTGTTACCACTGCTACTGCATGTACCATAAAACAAAATAATGAGATTATTGATACAAATATAACATGATAATGGCTTTAAAATATGGAGAGTTAAAGCTGGGACTGGGCTCTATGCTTAATGATTTGATAGTGTTAAAATATACTATTCTTGATACAGGGTAAAGTATCTAATGACCTCCCAGCTACTTGTTAACACAATCAGCAAGTCATGCTTGTTATAATTAGTGTCTTTTAGTCAGACACTGCTTATAAGAACAACCACTTAAATTGCTATTAAATTTAAGCCCTTCTGAGCTACAGCAGGAACCAATGTTTTGTACTGTAAACGAAGCCAAAAATCTTTGAAGGGGAAGTCAGAGTCCCAAATAGGGAGGCTTTATCTGGTATTTTGATAAACAGATCTGATGTGCCTGTCATCTCTCTCAGTCTATGCCTGTTATCATATATGACTTCTTTGACTAGTCCAGGCATGAGAGAAAAACACTTTAGTATTTGGTAGTAATTGGCAGAAAATCCTGGCAAACTGCTGAGAATTAATGACTCTTGCTGAGGCATGGTGAATAAATGGTCATAAGAGATTCAAAGTCATCTATCGTCTAATCCAGGATTTAGGCAACTTTGCTCAAGAATTGACAGAAGGGAAGTGCTGTGAAGAAAGGGGGAAGTGTTAGGAAATGGTTGTACTTTCTGAGTGTGACACAACTATATGTTAAAGGAGCAAAGGGAGCTTGATGACATGGACCTTAGTCAATGAACAAAAATAAACAAAATAATGGAGACATAGCTAGGCCTCTGGCAATGGTAAGGAGGCTACTAACATTCCCTGGAGGAGTATTCCAAGTGTCATTATTAACTCCTGTCTAGTCTCCAGAGCTTAGTGGGTGGTGTATATAGGAGGTGAAAAGGTGACCAAATGCAGAACAGTAGTGAAGCTCCATGCTGTTATTTCAGACAAGCAGCTGTCTTTACTCACCTATGCTCCTATAAGTAATTCTTCCCATATGTGCTTCTAATCCTATCTGTTCAGAATGTTATCAAGCGGTATTTGAGTAGAACATTTCTTGGTATCACCGAGAGTATAGAAAACTTTAATCTTTGCTATATAAGGCAAATGCATGAGGCACAGCAGACTCTTGGTGAGTGTCTTGCTCTATTTAATTTAGAAAGTAGGGAGATGTGGCTCTAGAAAAAGGAAATGATTCATCTCAAAATGGCAGTTCAGCTTAAATGAGAACCATGCCTAGAATGAGATCATAAACATCCAAGAGTCTGAATTGTCAAATGTGCAGAAAGGAGGAAGTAACATTTTTCTCACTACCAGTCACTGCAATGAATTGCCTAACTAGAATGAAACATACAATTCTCAGCCTAAAGTAAATGGTGCTAACAGATGTATATCTCATACCACTTGGGATGTTTCTTAAAGCCAAATAACTGTTAAAACAGAAAATTAGGCTGAAGTTAACTATTTTCCTTTATATTGCTGATACTATTTTCAAGAATAATGAATTTATAACAGCTATGAATTTTTTATGTAATGTGAAATAGTATTATATTTATACTGAAAATTTCTTCAGTGATAAATGAGGTTACCTATGTGTGTATGTAGTTTCTTTATGAGGTATAAAATAAATTCATTGAGACATCATGTTCATTGAAAAAATTATAACTAAAGCATTTTCTGATAATTGTTTTAATTTCACTTTAAATATTGTTTAGTTATCTTGAATACTATTATATGTGTGGAGCAGTGTGTGTGTGGTTGTATGTGTGTGTTGGTTACTTCAGTTTAAGAATCTTCACAACCATAAATTAAAAATTATCAACTGTATGTTACATATTTCCAATTTTATTTATTTACATTTATTAATTGTTTGCAGAACTTGATTTCAAAGGCTCAAATTTTCATATCAGAAAAGCTTTCTGAACACTAGAATTACTAGAATCAGAAGGATCATTGTAAGTGGGACATACCTCTTGTATCATTCTCTTGAGATTACAAATTGTTGATATGTTACAAGTCAGTGTCTGTCAAAAGAAAACTGATGAGAAAAAGAAAATGAATCATTGCAAATTTGAAAGAGAAAAGTCATGCATAGCAGGGAGAGAAAATAAAATCATATTACTAGAACATTTCCTATGCCATCAGGGACAAAGTGTAGTTCTTAAAAAGGAAGGAAGAGCATCTCCTGACAGTGACCTTCGGAACAAATGTGTTTCCTGGTCCCAGTCTCACATGTGTAAAATGGGACTGGTGAGATGTAAGTCCTCAGAGCTAGCAATTTCCTTCTACAAGGTGCTATTAAGCAGCCTCTGGGGTATTAATGCATTCAGTCTATCTATTTTCTCAATATAGTTTGATGTTAAGGCCCAGTTTTCTCAGGGGTTATTGTAAAACTTAAATTCAAGGAAAAATCTAAAGCTTTCATCCAACATACAAATCCACAGGTACACGCAATGAACAGGAAACTCCAGGCTGTGGCATCATGCTTATGACAACCTCAGCATTTAAAATCCATCCACCATGTGTTTATTCTGATCAGGATTCAGATGAAGCAAATAGAACTGTGCTCTTCTTGTCCATTTTTGACCACAATGCTGACATCAGACGTTGAATTAAAAATTAACAACTAGTGAGAATCAATCAGTGGCTATCAGTAGAAACCCCAAGACATTAAACTGAAGACCATGACTTAAAAACCCAGCTCAGAATTAATGTTTGGTCCAAATGTCTGACAACTATACATGAACTTTTTGAACATTTCAGAAGCCTATGAACTTGAGAAGTTTTTAGTCTACACAGCTGTGAAAATATGATTTTAAGTACATATTTATAAAAACATTTTACTTTTCTACCCCAACAGAAATATAAGCTGTGGAATAGAGAACCTGGTGGCTGGATAAGCTTTCCTGCAGAGTGTCTGGTAATTTCACATGCATTGATAATCTCAGGGGTTTCCTTACTTAAAGCAGGGGCGCTCCTGCCATTGCTGATGTCTGACTTGCTTCTGTAAGAGAAAAGTGCCTCTGTCCCAGTGTAGAGATTGTCACAGGATGTTTCCAATGGACATTTTACCTGGCATATGTCATATCTAAATTCATCTCTCTTTAGAAACCATCAATGAATGTGTGACTTCACTTCTGGCTTTTCCTGGAGAGGATCTATCACACCAATTAAACCTCAATTGATAAGGTGTCATTAATTAAACTTCAAGTAATACACATGCACACAAAAGCATCTGCCACTAAAATGTGAATAGGAAAAAGGGGAGAGTTTTATAAAATCTCCAAATGTTTACAATTTGGTGACTTTAAATGTTTTTACTTTGACAAGATTCTTTTTTTTATTTAAATTTTAAAAATTTAATTGTGGGGGACCAGGTGCTGTCTGCAGAGCATGTCCCCATGTACTTTGTAGCAGACTGAGATAAATTCTGACTGCCATGGTCCCCCCAGCTGCTGCTGAGAGAATTTGCATGGTTACCCACCTCCAACTGAGCAAACAGGTAAGGACTAGGGACCCTGAAGAACAGACTCAGACCCCGTCCAGAGTTGAGGAGGGTTAAACAGGCCTGAATGCCTATATCCCTGCCAAGGAGAGTTTAGTTCCTGCCATTTCCGGTTCCGTGACCAGGTGCTGTCTGCAGAGCGTGTCCTTATGCACTCTGTAGCAGACAGAGATAAACTCTGACTGCCACGGTCACCTCAACTGCTGTTGAGGGAATTTACACGGCCACCACCCTGCCTCCAATTGGTCAAACAGAGAAAGATTAAAGACTTGAAATTCAGTCCCCTGCCCAGAGCAGAGGTAGAGTTTGAACAGACCTTTTCCTCAGAGGTGACAGGAGACACACAAGTCCGAGTGCCGCAACTGACCAGGAGCCACCTAATCCTGAAGCCATGGCCAGACACTTGTGCAAAAATTTACATAATAATATAAAGAACGACGAGGTAACTCCAGAAGAAAGAGGCGATTCTACAAATACAAGATCTGAATTGAGCAATGAAGAGGAAACCCAAGGAAGCAAAAATTGCTTTATGATGATCATCGAAGCTCTCAAAGAAGATATGAAAAACTGTCTTAAAGAAATAGAAGAAAATACAAACAAAAAATTGGAAGAGATGAACAAATCTATGAAAGAAACATACCAGAAACTAAAAGCTGAAATAGAAGCAATAAAAAAGGCACAAAATTGGGCTGGAGAGATGGCTCAGCCATTAAAGGCTAGGCTCACAACCATAAATATAAAAAAAGGCACAAAATGAGGCAAAGATGGAAATAGAAAACCTGAAGAAAAAAGCTGGAATCACAGATACAAGCATAACAAACAGAGTTCAAGAGATGGAAGATAGAATCTCTGAAGTGGAAGACTCAGTAGCTCAAATAGATATATCAGTCAAAGAAAATAAAATAAGAAAAGCAAAAAAGCCATAACTCAAAATGCTCAGGAAGTATGGGACACCATGAAAAGACCTAATTTGAGAATAATAGGAATAGAAGAAGGAGAAGAATACCAGCTCAAAGGCACAGATAACGTTTTCAATAAAATCATAGAAGAAAACTTCCCTAACCTGAAGAAGGAAATGCCTATAAAGATACAAGAAGCTTACAGAACACCAAATAGATATGACCCCCCCAAAAAAGTCAGTGTGCCACATTATAATCAAGCCACAAAACATACAGAACAAAGAAAAAATTTAAAGAGCTGCAAAAGAAAATGGCCAACTTACATATAAAGGCAGACCCATCAGAATAATGCCTGACTATTCAATGGAAACCATGAAAGCTAGAAGGGCTTGGTCAGAAGTTATACAGACACTAAAAGAGCATGGCTGCCAAACTAGAATACTATACCCTGCAAAATTATCAATCACCATAGATGGAGTAAACAAGATATTTCATGACATAGTCAGACTGAAAGAATATCTGTCTACCAATCCAGCACTACAGAGAGTATTAGAGGGAAAACTCCAACCTAAGGACTCCAGATGCACCCATGAAACCACAAACAATCAATAATTCCACAGAAGAATACTCCAGAGAAAGGAAATACAAACAAGTTACCACCAAAAATGGCAGGAAATATGAATCAATGGTCACTAATTTCCCTTAATATCAATGGACTCAACTCTCCTATAAAACGTCACACACTAACAAGATGGATACAACAACAGAAGCCATCCTTCCATTGCCTACAAGAAACACAACTCAACTGCAAGGACAGACACAGGCTTGGAATAAAGGGATGGGAAAAGATTTTCCAGTCAAATAGTCCTAAGAAACAAGTGGGGGTTGCAATCCTATTATCTAACAAAGTAGACTTTTAGCTAAAAGCAATAAAAAGGGACCAAGATGGGCACTATTTATTCATCACAGGAAAAATTGGTCAAGAGGAGATTTCAATCCTGAATATTTATGCCCCTAATATAAGGGCACCTACATATGTAAAAGAAACACTGCTAAAGTTTGAATCCCATATCAGTTCTTACACCCTAATAATGGGAGACTTCAATGCCCCACTTTCAACCATGGATAGGTCAACCAGACAGAGCCTCAACAGAGAAATAAGGAGTCTAAAAGAGGTTATGATGCAAATGGATTTAATAGATATCTACAGAAGCTTCCACCCAAACACAAAGGAATATACATATTTCTCAGCTCCTGATGGAACTTTCTCCAAAATTGACCACATAATTGGTCATAAAGCAAATATCAACAGATACAGAAAAATGGAAATAATCCCTTGTAACATATTGGACCACCAGGGCCTAAATTTAGAGTTCAACAACATCAAAAATCAAAGAAAGCCCACCAACTCATGGAAACTAAACATCACTCAGCTGAACCATCTCTGGGTCAAGGAAGAAATTAAGAAAGAAATCAAAGTCTTCCTAGAATTTAATGAAAATGAATCCACAACATATCCAGACTTGTGGGACACGATGAAAGCAGTCTTAAGAGGAAAATTCATAGCGCTAGATGCCTACGTGAAAAATCTAGAGAAATCCCACACTAGAGCCCTAACAGCTCAGCTAAGAAAGCCTTAGAACAATTAGAAGTGAACTCACCTAGAAGGAGTAGACGGCAGGAAATAATCAAACTTAGAGCTGAAATCAATACAATTGAAACAAAAAGAACAATACAAAGAATCAACGAATCTAAGAGTTGGTTCTTTGAGAAAGTTAACAAGATAGATAAACCCTTAGCGAAACTAATCAAAAAACAGAGAAAGAGTGTTCAAATCAACAAAATCAGAAATGAAAAGGGGGACATAACAACAGACCCCCAGGAAATACAGAGAATTATCAGGTCATATTTTGAAAATCTGTATTCCACAAAAATGGAAAACCTAGAAGAAATGGACAGCTTTCTGGACAGATACCATCTACCAAAATTAAATGAAGATCAGATTAATTACCTAAACAGGCCTATAACCTTTATAACCTTTAAGGAAATTGAAGCTCTTCTTTGAGAATTTCATACATATATTTTATTTTTATTCCTTCCAATTCCCCTGTTCCTTTCACACTCCTCTCTCTACCTAACAAATTTCATGTATTACATAATTTCTATTTGGCATTATAATTAAAACCTGGATCCAGATACTGAAAAAAAAGCTGAAATATCAGAGAGGGAGAGAGAGAGAGAGAGAGAGAGAGAGAGAGAGAGAGAGAGAGAGAGAGAGAGAGCCACTTCTCACCCTGCCAGCTCTTCAGGCCTGTTTCCATGAATCTTCAGACTGCAAGTCTTACCATCCTCAGCCAAAATGGGAAGTGACAGGCAAGGGAAAAAGTGCTGTTTCCTCTGGCCTTATCTGTCTTTTCCTGTCTATCTATCTCATTTCCTGGTTCCACTTTCCTATTACTAGGATTAAAGGCATGTGTTTCCCAAGTACTAGGAGAAGAAGTGTAAGATCACAAGTGCTGAAATTAAAGGTGGGTGCCACCACCATATGACTCTGTTAGGCCTTGAATTCACAGAGATCCAGATGAATCTCTGCCTCCCAAGTGATGGCATTAAAGGCATGTGTGGGTCACCAATCACTGATATTTGTGACTTGTCTCTGTGGGTGGCTTTGTTCTCTGATGTTTCCAACTATTATTACTAAATATACCATATATCACCACATCATGTTATTTTTTATCTTTAAAAACAAAAACAAGATGAAAAAAGCCACATAAAACATTGAGGCTGAATAAAAGCGTTATATTCTGAATTTTTGATGAAATTGGTATGTTCAATCTATGTTGATTTAATTGTATAAACACCAATTAAAAGAAGCAACAGTTTGGACCAACAGAAAGTCAAAAGTTGACAAACATAGTCAAATGGTACCTTCCATTCTCTTACATAAGACCTCATTTCATCTGGTGCCATCTACATGTCAGAATTCCTGTATGTGGGTTGTTTGTCTAGTTTTTACATAAATAGCATATTTATGTTTCCATGTACATAAAAAATGTAAGATGTTTTGTGGAAGACTTATATTCCTGATCCCCAAATCTTTATTTAATATTTATAATGAATAAGAACTTTATATAATGAATAATTAACTTTATTAATAATTAACAACTGATAAAGTTTATCTTGGAGTTGAGAATAATGAAGAATATCATGCCTGCTTGAGAATAGCATCCTTGAAAATGCCAGGTAAAAATATTTTGCCTTTTTGCCCTTCACTGACACATTATGATACAAATAAAGTTGCCAGTTATGTTAAGATTCTGACATGTCAAATTGTTCCCAGTAAATGCCAAGTGCCATCCATCTGCTTCTGAGATTATCCATCATAATCATTCAAGATATCTTTTCATTTTTAAACCTTTTCAATGTATGTTTGTGGTGTAACTCTTCTTACAGAATTAAAAAGGATGCTTTAGGAGTGTCTGTGTCTCCAACAGTTAAATAGGAATAAAGTGATTTAAAACACAGACACACACACACACACACACACACACACACACACAAAAAAAAAAAAGCAAAACAAAACTTCTGGTTTGACTGTAGAAGCATTGCTTAGCAGAAATTTTTGGGGGCCATAGTGCATCCGTGGGCATTAGCTGTGACCTACTGTGCTTTCTTTACTGTTTTTTAAAATCTATTCTGAATGTTTTGCTTTTTTATATAATGTTTGATATTGATTTTCAAAAAACAATAAAAAAAGAAAATTTCTATTTTCACTTGACAACAAATATATCAATACCACTGAGATATTTCTGTAAAAATATAGCAAATAATATTCTTGTCTTGAAAATAAGACATGGCACAATCTGACTTAGAATCACAATAAATAAAAACAGATCAGGTGATTAAAATGGGGTGAGATTATGAATAGATTATATCAACAGTATAATTTTTTTAATATGCTTTATAAAAGACCTTCAATATTAGCTAATTTTGACAGAGAAATAACAAAAAATACAATTATGAGTATGGTTATATCCAGTCTGTATATATATATTCTTCATGAGGAAGAAGAGAGACAGCACTTAGGGGCTCCAAAACTGATAAAGCACCACATAAGCAGGGTCACTGATGTCTCAGGGCTGTAAGAGAAGGGCTCAGGAGCCTTGTTTCTCCTGAGAGCCTCAACCAAAGGTAGAAATGGGATTATAAACAAAAACACAGACAGATATTTGTTGCTAAATATCTGTTACAATATTCACCAATCAGAAATCAAATATTAAGGACTTTCCTTCTGTGTTCTGTCATTGTCAACCTGCAGATCATGCAAGCCTTTTAGTTCAACCTATCCGATTCATCTGTACTTTCCATTTTGAGACACTCATGATATTTCTACATTTCTAGAGAACTGAAGATGCATAATGACTATTTCAGTGGTTTATGGAGGAGGTTGGTGAGCCAAGGGAAGTTGTCAGCTCCTCTAGGGCTTGGAAATCTGAACTTCATTTCACCCTGCTGGTTAAACAGAATTTGAAGTCAAAACGGCAATACTTAGGCCAAGGCGCATTTGCCTGCGCCCTTCAACTTTTATACCCTTTACTATATCTGAATTCCATGAAGTTTTCAGACTAAAAACAGGATAAAAACACAAAGTCAATGTCAATGTCTCCAAGGATGGTGTTCAGCCATAGGCATCTGAATTTACATCTTCTTGACATTGTCACAATTCTGTGTTAACTTCATCTAGTTTCACCTCTTCCAGTTTTAACTTCATCTCACAATCACATCATGCAGACCTTTCCCCTCATGTCCTGAAGGTTCAAGTCACAAGGCAGGGAATACAGAGGTGAACAATCCTTAAGTTTCTTTTCCTTATTATTATTGTTTTCTGGATTTCTGTAAATGTAACATTGTTAAAATTGAATGGAGAATTAGGAGAATGGAAATCTGGCACAAGAGTTTTAAGAGTGTATTTAGAATTTCTCAGCCTGAGTTCTTCCTAGTGACTGGTGGTACCTCTCCTCCACAAAATAACCTACACTAATTATCAGAAAATCTTTTCTTAGTAAGTTTTCTCTCTCCACTTCTTTCCTTTGCTGTTATTGTGGCTTCCTTTACAGTGTATGTTTCCTGTCCTGTCACTGTTAAACAGAAGTGTTTCAAAGCAGTTTTTCTATTTGTACACTTTCCATAGCCATAACTCTGGATCACAGAGTTTCTTCCTGAGGCCGTTAGCAATTCTCTTCTCCTCCTGTACATGCAGATACAGAGCATCAAACCCATTAGCACTCATTCACCTGAGTCCTGAGATGGTACTCTTCCCTTTCTTTCAATCCTATAAATGATTTTCTTCACTAACAAGCTGTCCATCCCCATAGACATTCTTCAGAAGGTCACAAATTATAACATGCCAACTCACAATTACACTCCCACCAACAATGGAGGAGTGTTCCCCTTGCTCTGCAACCTCTCCAGTATAGGCTGTCCTCTGTGTCTTTTATCTTAGCCAATCTGACAGGTGTAAGGTGATATCCCAAAGGTGTTTTGATTTGCATTTCTCTGATGGCTAAAGATGTTGAGCTCTTTTTCAAGTGCCTTTCAGCCATTCGTAATTCTTCTGCTGAGAATTCCCTTTTTAGATCTGAACCCTATTTTTTTTTTTTTTTTTTTTTTTTTTTTTTTTTTTTTTTTTTTTTTTTTTTTTTTTTTTTTTTTTTTTTTTTTTTTTTTTTTTTTTTTTTTTTTTTTTCTGACTTTTTTTTTTTTTTTACTTAGTCATGGTGTTTTATCACAGCAACAGAAAAGTAATTAATTCAGGGCCAATAAATAAATGGTTAAAAAATCAGCATACATGCACTTATTTTTACTTATGCTTTATTTATTTTTGAATAAAGTCTCATTTTTTATCCATGTATCTCCTTGTTCAAATGCCCTTCTGCCTCCCTCCCCACCCAGTCACTCTCTTCTCCAGACTCTTTTCCTCTTGTTGAGTGATCGTGTCCAACATCAATATGACAGTTTTTGGTTTCTCTTTTTTTTTTTCCTTTATTTTGTATTTATTAAAAAAAAAACACAGTAAAAAGAATTTAAAATGTGGAAGAGTTAACAATAACTATATAGAGGATAAGAATGATAAGCATGGCTTATCAAGGGTAGACATATACAAATAAGATTGCTACACCTATATTTTCTTTGTGTTCATCTTTCCCTCTGAATTTTTTTTTTTTCCATCCCTGTATATCCTTATTCAAGGTCTCCTCC
>PVIH01021947.1:0-28420 GCA_004025045.1 Sigmodon hispidus | reverse complement strand
CCAGACTTAAGCAACATTCAACTGTAATGGGTGAATATAAAATTTAAATTTAAATACAGGATATATTTAATCAAAGATTACCTTGGAGTGGTAGAAACAGTAGCTTATGACACACTAAATCCAAGTTGTACCAAGAAAATGTTTTTTCTCCTATAAAGTAGCATCCATGCTTCTCTCCCCATATTACCCCTTCTCTCTCATAGGGCAAAAGTCAAGAGAGAATTTCCAATACATTGACTATCTGAGTGTTCTATTGCTGTGAAGAGATAGCATGACCATGGCAACTCTTATAAAGAACAGTTGAGAGGTTTAGTACATTATCATCATGGGGAGACATGGCAGCATGCAGACAGACAAGGTGCTGAAGAAGGAGCTGCTACATGTTAATCCACCGGCAACAGGAAATAGACTAACACATTGGCCAGGATCTTGAGCTTAGGAGTTCTCAAAGTCCATTCCTATTGTGACACACTTCTTCCAAAAGACTATACCTACTCCAATAAAGCCAGACTTCCTAATAGTGCCACTCTTTAAGGAATCATTTTCTCTCAAACCACCACACTGACCATAGATATAGTAGCAGATATTTGAAAATTACTATACTAAATACATAAATTTTTAGGTATACCGAATAAAGAACAAGCAAATTCCTTTTAAATCTTAACATTATGAACAGATGATCAACATAAAAAATACATTGTATTTGGGGCTGGAGAGATGATTCAGTGGTTAAGAGCTCATGCTGTTCTTGCAAAGGACCCAAAGTTGGTTCACATTTGCTTGTAACTCCAGATCTAGGGGATTAGATGCTCTCTCCTGACCTCTGGGGGCCCTGTACTCAGGGTATATTTTACACAGACAGGTACACATACATCCACACAGTTTAAAATAATGAAAGTTTAAAAATGGTCCGAATAAAGAGAAAACATTATTCCTCTATTAAGCTACTGACAATGGTTTTCTACGGATTCCTTTCAAAGAGGCATTTACTGTCTAACGACTTTCTTGTGATGCTTCTGTGCATTATGTAGGTGATGCTTCTGTGCATTATGTAGGTAACACTGAAGTCCTAATATTTGCAGCTATTTGTGGATAAAAATGTATAGAAAGCTAGGAATAGCACAGGTAGCTAGCATGAACAAGTGGCGGACTGTTTCTGGGGGAATAGTAACAAAAAATATCCAGGGGTACCCACACATTCACACCTTCTGCTGAAGCTAGAGGTAGAAGAACAAAATGGTTACAAATATACAAATTAAGGTCTTTTTTGCAATTGTTCATGAACGCTGATAAATCTTCCCCCCTCATCTGTGTGTTCATGAGTGATCTATTCAGTCTGGATTTGGGAAAATATTACAATTCTCTAGGTTTATATTCTCCTATAAAATGAGACAATATGAATATTGAACTCTCTTAAATAAGGCCAACACGTCATTGGTTATTTTCCTTCAATTCAATGGAAACATGGGTGGCTGGGAGGTCATAGACACTAGGTGGGAAGCTATTGCTATTGTTCCACAAAATAACAGGATGTGGACATGAAACTGCCCTCTAAAGAATCATATTTATAGCCATAGTTAGTGCTGCCATCAACTCTGCTCAGAGAATCTCCATTTACAATGGGTAATGAAAATTGCAGAGACTCATGAGTGGTCAAAGTAATAAGAACAAAGGACATCAACAATACCGCCTCCAATGCTCAAGGAACACAACAAAAACAGTAGGAATATGAGAGCCAAATGAAGAAGTGGAAAGAGTTTTATCTCTTTGCTGTCTTTGGAGCATAATAAGGCAGTTGAACTCTTGACTTCATGGGCAGTTGTGTTTACCTGTATAAGACTGGGCCTTTCAACATTCTGCTACAGGCAGCAAATACATAAGGCCTTCAAGGCACCATATAGGAAGACCTATAGGCAGATAGGTAGCTGCTTGGGGGGGGGGGTCAAGAAGACTCTCCTCTATCTGAGTATGTATAAACAGTAAATAGTCTCTTTGGGAGGAAGAGACCTTTTCTTTTTTTGGTAGTATAAGAGAGACCATGCTTTTATAAACACTCCCTAATCCAGGATCTTATAAGAAACCCTAAGAAAATACAATGAGTCAAAAGAAAATGAAAACAGAAAGAAGGCTAGATGGGAAAGGAATCAGCTGGGAGTATAAGGAGTAAGAGAGAGTAATGGGAGGGTGAATGATAAAAACTATATTATATACACATATGAAGATATCATAATGAAGCCCCTTCTTTTTTCCCTTTCATTGAAAATAAATTTTTCCAGGGCTGGAGAGATGGCTCAGAGGTTAAGAGCATTGACTGTTCTTCCAGAGGACCCGGGTTCGATTCCCAGCAACCATATGGTGTCTTACAGTCATCTATGATGAGATCTGGTGCCCTCTTCTGTACATTGTATACATAATAAATAATTATTTTTTAAAAAAGAAAATAAATTTTTCCTCACACAATATATCCTGAATATTGTTTTGCCTCCCTCTACATTGCCTAGTTCCCCCCCCACCTCCCCTCATTATTTGGATCTGTTCGCTGTGCTCTTTCTGTTTCTCATTACAAAAGACTTCTAAGGGATAATGGTAAAATATAACAAAAGAAAATATAATAAGATTTTAAAAACCCTATTATATCAAAGTAGGAGAAGAAAATCCAACAGAAGGAAAAGAGCCCAAGAGAAGGCATAAGAATCAGAGATCCACTTTTTCCCACACTCAGGAGTCCCACAAAAACACTGAACTGAAAGCCATAGTATATACACAGAGGATCTGGTGTAGCCCTGTGCTTGCTGTTTCAGTCTCTTCGAGATTATATGAGCTTTGCTCATGTTGATTTACTGTCCTCCATCCCCTCTGGCTCTTACACTCTTTCTGCCTCCTCTTCTGCAGGGTTTCCTGAATTCTGAGGGTAGAAATTAGGGCTGAGTTTTCCAAGGCCTCTTACTCTCTGTTTAATGTCCAGCTGTGGGTCTCTCTATTTGTTCCCATCTGCTGCAGGAGGAAGTTTCTCTGATGATGATGCATATATGATATAAACAAATGAAACATTTTAAGTTTGCTTAATGAAACTCTCAAGTTCAAATGAAACAAGCTTATTCTTTAGGCTACCTGGGTACAGTGTCCTCAGGTGCATAAGTGCCAAGACAGTGCCAAGATAAGAAAATCTGTAAGGCATAGCAAAAGAAATGAGGAAAGTCCCTATATAAACATTGCAATGGATTCATCTAAAGTGCTATAACAGATGTGTTTACATACAACAAGCAGGGATAATAATGAAATGATTTAACCCAAATCTGAGTAAAGTACAAAGCCACTGATTTTTGCCATAACTACACACACACACACACACACACACACACACACACATGACAGTTAACATTAACAATGTTTTTTTGTCCTAAAAATTTTCAGGGGCTTGAGATTGCTCAGTGGTTAAAAGTACTTAATGCTCTTGCAGAGAGCTGGGTTCAATTCCTAAAACTCACATGGTGGCTCACTTCCAGTTCCAGGCTCTATGCTCTGTTCTGATTCCCCCAGGGCCTTTCTCATTACCTTAGGTACCAGAACTCATGTGGACATACACACATAAAGGCAAAACACTCATACACGTAAAATAAATAAATACACATTTCAAAGTGTCTAATTTAGTGAAAAATCTTCATTATTTATTATGCTCTGTGGAAAAAATTAGAAAACCCCAGCCTTGCACTCACCACGAAAAGAATATCAAATATAAAGCAACAGACTTGGTATTTTTTTAAAAAGCATTTGATCTTCATATGCAACGCCCCATTATTTTATCTTACATATGAACTACATCATAACAAAGATCTGGAAGATTAAATATTTATCATAATCACATATGGAAACTTAGTGATCTAGTCATGAAATTGTAAGCACTGATGATAAAAAGAAGAAGGCAAATTCTTAAGAATGCTATGCGTGCTTTTCTAGAGAACCCAGGTTTGCTTCCAGTACCCACATGGTGGCTCACAACTGTCTACAACTCCAGTCCCAGTAGAGACTGCTATCTTCTGGCTTCTAAAGGCACCAGAAATTCATGTGGTACATAAACATACATACATAGGTCACTCATACACATAAAATAATTTTATAAAATTTAAAAATGACAATAAAATTATCACCCTAATCAAGTAAGAATGGCTAGCATCAAACAGATAAAAGACATGAAGTGCTAGGAGAAACATGAAAACATACACAAAGTTGGTAGAATGTAAATTGGTACAAGCATCATAAAAACCAGAATAAAGACTCCTCAAAAACAAAAAGATATCTTCCGCATGGTCTAGCAGCTCCACTAGTGGCTACATATATAAAAGAAGTAAAATCAATATGGAATATAGACATCTGCACTCTCATGCTTAGTGCAACACTATTCAAAATAGTGAAGGTAAATGTACATAAACGGATGGACAGAAAATAAAAATGTACATATATAACAAAATAAAAATATACATAGTAAAATAGTCATAAAGAGGATAAATCTTGCCATTTGAGATAGCATATAAGAAATTAAAAGTCATTGTGCTAAGTAAAATAAGACAGGCATAGAAAATACCATGTAAACTCATTTGTATTTGAATATAAAACTGTGGACTTTTTTCATATATATATTTATTATTTGGTGTTTTTACATCATGCACCCCGTCAAACTCAGATATCATACCTCTCAGTACCATGCCCACACTTATGATCTCCCCATTTACAAAAGCATCCATTCATGCTACTCATTTGATTACTGGAGCATAATTAAACTCCCTGTGGCCAGACCCTTAAAGAAAACAAGTCTTTCCTTACCCACCCCTCTGCCAGATGCTATCAATGCAGAAGTGAGGTATTGTGTCATTTAAGTATGTTCTGGTCTTGAGTTCTTGTGTACAATGACATCTCTCTCTTTATATATATATTTTTTAAAGTCCACTAATGAGTGAGTACATCCCCTGCTTATCTTTCTGGGATTATGACACCTTGCTCAGGAGGATATTCTCCATATCCATCCATTTGCCTGAGAATTTTAGGATACCATTTTTTCTTACTGCTGAGTAGTATTCCATTGTGTAGATGTACCACAGTTTGTTAATCCATTCTTCAGTTGAGGAACATCTAGGTTGTTTCCAGGTTCTTGCTATTACAAATAATACTGCTATGAACATAGTTGAGCTAATGCTTTTGGGGTATGAATGTGTGTCTTTAGGGTATTTGCCTAAAAGTGGTATTGCTGGGTCCTTGGGGAGATTGATTTCCAAAAACTGTGGACCTTATAGGAAAAAAATATCAGTGAGTAATGATATTAAGAATCCTCTTCAAACACCATTATCAATGGCCTCAATAAGATTACAAGTTTTTATCTTTTAAATTGCCTCTTCTGCCACATCTAGTTCCTTGTAGTTTCTCAACTGAGTCTTTATATATACTTGTTTCCATCTGTTCAAACCTTGCTTCAAATATTCATTCATTCTTCACTCACTCATTTCATTGACAAATACTTCAAGCTTCTACTATGTGATAGGCACTGTGCTAATAGTGCAAGGGGGCTCTTTTCTCATGGAGTTACATTCTGGAAGGAAAAGCAAAAGATAAAATAGGAAGACCAGGGCAGGGGATATAGCTCAGTAGTAGTAGAATGCTTGTTTAGAATGCATGATTTGACCCCTAATACCCTAAGAAAGTAGATGTAGATTATTGTAATAGCTTATGAGAGAAAACAGAGATGGGACAACTCCATAGTATCTGTGCTGGCAGGAATTTCAAGGAAGTAACCCATTTTAGCTTTACTGAAATGACAGTAAGCCAGCCACACTGCTAGTTCATTCCTCTTTCACCTTCAAATCCTTCCTTTTGGAAGCATTTGCAGGGCCATCTATCATCTTGTGCTGTGACTTCTTGTTTCATGATCTCTAGAATTCTATGTAAACTTCCAGCAAAGAACTTTCCCATGACTGACCATGTGGCCTCACTTCCCAAGCTAAGACACCAAACAACATTTGTGAGAACAGAGGCCTTATTTCAACTCTACCACAATGCCCAGCAGAAAGGCCCTCCAAAAGAATGAGATGGAACAGTTGGACATGGCAGGTTTTTTTTTTTTTTTTGAGACAGGGACCTACTTTGTAGTTCAGCCTAGCTCCCACTTTATTGCAATCATCCTGACTCAGCCTCCCTCCCATGTGTTGGTATTTCAAGTATGAGCCACTGTGATTGGCTAGTATATACTTCTTAAGTATCTCTGATGAAATTTTCAGTAATCATGAAGAAATGAGACAAAAGACATTCTAGACAAGAAAAGAAGACAAGAAATTTTAATTTAAACAAGAAACACTGAAAAAAGTAAAACATGAAATATTACTTTGTTAAAAAGATGGACTAAATTTAAGCTTAATAAAGAATAATTTCTTTTTGTACATTGCTTATTCTCTGACAGACTGAATTCCTCAAGGACATAGAGCAAAACCCATTACTGTATTGTTGTGAGCCTTTTTCTTCTATATCGTAAGCTTTCTATAGATGCTGATCATGCCTCTCTCATCCTTTGTCCTAACTCCACAGCAAAATGTCTGCTCAATAAATTAATTTGAAATTTTAATTTACATCAATAAATATATTCAAATTGCATGGTCAGTCAAGCTATATGACTTTGAAAACATATACGCTTCCAATACTACAATGAGCTAAATACTTCAAGTTATTTAAGAGAAATTTTGGAAAGAAATACAAATTACAGATGACTTTAGAAAATATACATTATTCCTTAACAAAATAGCAGAAATTTTATATTTAGTACTCTTTATTTAAATAGAATACAACAAACTGTATATATATATATATAACCAAGTACATGGAGTCTATAAGTAAATGGGGGGATAAAATATTTTTACTGAAAAGGCAAGGTAAAGGGAAGCATAGATCTTTTCTACAGAGGAATATGGCTGACTTATAACTGCTTCACAGAAGTCCTTGACTTAAGAGTCTAAATTTAGCATGGATAATATTGACATACTAGCTTTGAATTACATCCTTTTAGTTATTCTATATTTAGACAAAATGAAGCTAAATTAATAGAATTGGTCAGAAGATATAAAGAAATATAATATAGAATAAACACATATATCAGAAACCATGTTAAATTTTCTATCAAGCATTAAACAGCCACACATCAGATTTCTAACAAAATTTTGTTTTCTACTTACAAAACAAACCCAAAACAAAACTTTCCTTATAGAAGGCTATATTCCAAGCAGTTAAAAATATAGACTATGTCTCAGGTCTTTTCTTATACTAATGCTGCCAAGTCTATCTACATGGTTTCCTGGGAAGCTGGGAAAAAACAAGCCCATTCTTTCTCATTGGAAACATTTTTTAAGGAATATTCAACTGTGTGGTATCTTCTTTCAGACATTATCATTCATGATTTCAAGTAAATGAAAATGGTAACATAATACTCAAAGGCCATCACACCTCCAAAAAAGGATGAGAACTTCAGTTGTAGGATACCAGGCTAGAACTCTGGGAATTGGAAAAACAGAGGATGAGATACCAGTCAGACACAAAGGAAGCAAGATGAGAATGCTGCACTGGGAAAAAGGTACCAAATAACTTTTACTAAATATGGATAAGATTTAGGAGTTATTTTAAGCTTAAGAGCTAGTTAGTAATATGCCTAACTACTGGCCCAGCATTTGCTATAAAATTAAGCCTCAGAGTTAATTATTTTATAAGCAGATATGGGACTTTGAGTCTGAACTTCAGAGCTAGGCTGGGCCAGAAACTTCAGACTACACTTGAGAGCCAGACTTCAGGAATTTAAATCCTGGCTCTAGTACATACTACTTACTCAATTGAGTGGCCTGAGGGGTATGACTCACCTCTTAGTACTTCAATCTCCTTGTTAAGAAAACTGGATCTAAGCCAGGTGGTGGTGGCGGCTATGGAGGCTGTGCATGCCTTTAATCCCAGCATTTAGGAGGCAGAGGCAGGTAGACTCTGTGAGGTTAAAGTCAGTCTAGTCTACATGGATAGTTCTAGGTCAGCCAAGGCTACACAGAGAAACCCTGTTTTAAAAAAAACAAAACAGAAAGAAAGAAAGAAAGAAAGAAAGAAAGAAAGAAAGAAAGAAAGAAAGAAAGAAAGAAAGAAAGAAAGAAAGAAAGAGAGTCTAATGATAGCTCACATTCCTGTTGAGTATTATTAGGATTAAATGGAAAGACAAAAAGAAAAATTTCAACATTGACTTACATTAAACAAAATGGTCTGCTTGGAGGCATTCCCAAACACAAGAAGTGTGTTCCCAAGTGAGTTCAGAGGACCTGGGGCTATGTATAAGGTCTGATCCTCTTCCCCTTAGGAGACTTCCAGTCCTTGCTGTTATGTGTAAGCTAAGCCTCAGTGAGGCAGTGAAACTGAGCATCCCTGTCCAACAGACACCAGCGCAGCTCCAGGACTGAGCAGGCTATGGGGCTGTAACACTTGCACCCCATACCTGCATGCTATGGCAGGGCTCCAGGGCTACTGACTGAAGGTAATTACAGAGACTTTTGCTATCTGATTTCTAAGCACATGAGCTGAAGCTAAGGTTGTTCCATTTGCTAGACAGTAGCTCTCAGGAAAGAGCTTAATGGGAATCCAAATAAAACATAATAACCAAGATAACAAGTCACTAAGCACAAGACCCCTTAGTGTGTGTCTAACACCTTGCCAGTCAATAAGAAGGAAAAAGCTTCAAGAATATCACAAGTCAGAGAGTGCAAACTTAGTTTTATTTTAAAAATATAGAATTGTAAGATGAGTGTGGTAATGCATCCCTGTAATCCTAGCACTTCGAAAACTGAGAAGGTAGAGAGGTTAATACCAGCTCAAGACACAAGCAAAACCTTGTCACAATCAATCAATCAATTGTGCATGAGTTCAACCATCAGAATGACATAAAAACCAAAACAAAGGAAACAAAAGTTGTGTACTAAGGTAAAGGAGCAAACTAAATTTATTTCACAGGTCTCTGAACACCACAAAATTAAGAGCTATTTCAAAGCAAGGACCAGTCAAGGGTTCACTGCAGTTGCCTGATAAAAGTAAGTTTGAAGAATAAAAATATTATCATATAAAATATTACTTATAGATAGGTATGCTAGCACACACCTGTAATTCTAGCACTTGGGAGGCTGGGGCAAAAGGATTATGAGTTTGAAGCCACTCTGTGCTACACAGTGCATTCAAAACAAGCCTGAGCCACACAGGTATACAGCAAGACTCTATTTTAAAAATAATTTTTAAAATGTTACTTATAGACTTTATTTGAGGATCTTTATTATAATATACACATACATCAATACAGAGACAGATACACAGAGGGACAGAGAAACAGACACACACATACACACACACACTTATATCTTGGCCCAGAAAGGATAGACTCATTCCTCCCAGGTTCCCCAGCTGGTATCAGCCTCCAACCTCTACATGTGGTTGCACAGGCAGGCACACCTATATATATATATATATATATATATATATATATATATATATATATATATACATACCACAGATAGTAAACACAAACAACAAAATGCCAAAAGAACCAATTTAAAAAGTGATATGGTCTATATAATTTGTTTAAATAGCATCCTTGAAATGATAAAACTATACAGGTTAAATAAAGATTAGCAGTTACCAAGAGCTAGGGACAAGGAAAAGATGTGGCTATGACTATAAAAAGGTAGTATTGCTAAAACCACTGTGTATTTTGACTATAGTGGGCACACAACTCTACACAAATTATAAACAATTCTACACAAATTATAAAATTATACATAACTAAACACAATGTGTATATAAAATTGGTGAAATCTGATATCTAATCACTTATGTCCATGTCAATCTTCCACCTATGAAATTGTGCTAAAATTTAACAGGTATAATGATACACACTTTTAATTCTAAGTAGATGGGAGGAAGAAGCAGAAAAAAATCAGAAGTTCAAAGTCACCCTTGGCTACATATTGAATTCAAGACCAGCATGGAATACAAAAGATCCTGTTTTAAAACACTCCCCTCCACACCCCCAAAGGACAAGATGGAGGTGGAGCTCAGTGGCAGAGCACTTGTTTTGCGTGCACAAAGCCACGGGCCTAATCTGTAGTACTGTGTAAACCAAGCATAGTGTCACATACTAGGTTGTTTTATTTATTTTTTCATTTTACATACCAACCACTGTTCCTCTTCCCTTTCCTCCTCCCATTTATCCACAAGCTTCCTTCCCCCCTTTCCACCTCCCCAGCCACTCCTCAGAGAAGAAAAGGCCTCCACCCTTGGGTAGTCAACAAAATCTGGCATATCAAATTGAGGCAGGATCAAGCCCTTCCCTGCTGCACCTAGGCTGAGCAAGGAATCCTCCCATAGGAAATGGGCTCCAAGAAAAGCTAGTTCATGCACCAGGCATAAATCCTGGTCCCACTGCCAGAGGCCCCACAACTAGATTAAGCCACATAACTCACACTCTCATTAAGAGGGCCTAGTTCGGGGCTGGAGAGATGGCTCAGTGGTTAAGAGCACCGGCTGTTCTTCCAGAGGACCCGAGTTCAATTCCCAGCACCCACATGGCAGCTAACAACTGTCTGTAGTTCCAGTTCCAGGCAAACACCAAAGCAAATAAATAAATAAATAAATAATAAATAAAAGTTTTTTTTTTTTAAAAAAGAGGGCCTAGTTCAGTTCTATGCAGGTTCCCCATCTGTCCATCCAAAGTCAGTGATTCCCCCCCCAACTAGATCAGATTAGCTGTCTCTGGTGGCACACACTTGTAATCCCAACACTAAGGAGGTGAAGGCAGGGAGACCAGAAGGTCATCTTCAGCTTCATAGTAAAGCACCACAGTTTCAAGACCAGATTGGGATACATGACACCAGGTTCTATGGCTTTCTTAAAACAACACTCATTTGGCCAGATGTGGTGGTACACGCTTTTAATCTCAACACTACTGAGGCAAAATCAGGTGGATCTCTGTGAGTTCAAGGCCAGTTTTATCTACATAGCAAGTTTCATAAAGGTAAATTCCAAACCAAACAGGGCTATATAGAGAGACCCTGTCTCAAAAACATTTACTATTGAATATAATAATATACAGAATCTATTATTTTTTACAATTACGTTTGAATGGGCAACTATCTCAGGGTAAAAGTATAAACAAAACAAGCAAGCAATATGTGAAAATGAAAGAAACAGGAACGAGGAATGGCAGTGGCAGTGCCAAATCTGATTCTATGGCTTCAGAATTTTTGTAGTGTCCAAAAGACACAAGTGCTCCATTACTAAATAACTGATTAATCCTCAAAACCACTTCTAAAAGTAAAAAAAGAGAACCTCATCATTTAACTAAGATACTAGGTTTTCCAGATGAGACTGTGTCAATTGTCAGAACCAGATGTTATAAACTATAGGTTTGATGATCTGGTCTGTTCATGTGTTCTTAATTTCCCCCAGTTCTCTGGGGTGGGAAGTTGCTTAATGATGAGAGTACATCCCTTAAAAGGGAAGGGGAGAAAAACCTAACTACATTCTTTGTACATGTCTGGAAGTCACCGATACATCCATGATTCTATTATATGAAATGAAGGATGCTGATTCTAGAATCTTATCAGAGAGTCACTACACCTAAATTTTAAAAAGTGGAATTACAGTGTATTTTGCTTCATGGGAAGGAGGTGTGGGAGTGTCTCATATCACACTGTAGTCCAAGCTAGCCTAGAAAAGCTGGCAATTTTCCTTGGCCTCCATGAGCTACCATACCCAGTTTTAGTTTGCTTAAAAGAAGATGCACCAATGAAGAGTTCAGATACTCAGAAGCTATCAGAGGAGATACACATATGAACCACTCTCACAACTTCATCAAATACAGAATCCTCTAGAATAAGATATGATAGGACTGCATTGCATGAAATAAAGCTGAACATGACAGTGGTTTAACATCAAATGGTAAGTAAATTAATATTTCTTGAATAAATTGTAGAAATTAATATTTCTTAAATAAATGTGTGGAGCTGCCATGCAAAAACATGTCTGTAGCTCAGCATTTTTCAGTCATCTGTAATGTTTTAAAAGGCATTAGAAGAAATGGGTAGCATTTCTTTTATGTGTTTCAAATCAATTACACAGGTATTTCACAAACCTCCCTATATGAACATGAAAATTCCCAGTCACCCCAAGAGACTGCCAAACTCACAGCAGAAGGTGTCATCTGAATTAATATGCATTATATAGAACAAAGCCAAAATGCCTGTTATTGCTAAATTTATGTAGGCACATTTCATAGTTCACCTCTAAGCATTTCTTTGTATTTGTAGTGTTCACAAATGCTCTTTTCAGTAGAATTGTTTCCTTCAAAGCTCTGACTCTACCTTGGAAAAGAAAATAAATTATTTGTGTCAGCCATCAAATTGCAGCTATAGTATGCAAGAGGAAAAGAAAACCCATCATAATTAACTATTACATATTGTTCAATAAATTGGGGGCTACATTTTAAGGGAAAAGATAATTTACTTTTACATCAAGAATTAAACAGTATAAACATAGTATTGGCCCAAACAATAAAATCCAGAAGAAAGGCTCAACTTTCAATGGTATGTTTATATTATTTTAAAATGTAGGTTTGTGAATATAAACAGTATCTGCTTCTATGGATAAATAACTTCCACACACATACAGAACCACTTTAGGGTTATATTGGAGAAGAAAAGCCCATATTGCCTAATACAAGTGATATTTGGATTAAAAGTTTTTTGAGTCAACCATTTTACTGGTTTAGTTCATTTGTTCCAGTTACTGTCTTTTTGGTTTTGTGCTACTTGGGGGTCTTAACACATGTTAGACAAATCATCTACCAATGAGCTAGATGCCTAAGCCTCCAGAGTCAAGCACTTCAAATACTAACACATGTCTTGGTTATAAGTCTCTTCCACTTCCTATCCCAGACCCTTGTGGTCTAATATCTTTGTATTTGCTAGCTCTAACAATTGAGACCACTGAACATTGCCTGTACTGGAACATGGGTACACTTTCTCCTACACCTTGATTCTCTTTAGCAACCAAGCAAAAATCACAGTTTTCAAGCAAAAATTGCAATATCTAAGATATCAGGCTGCTGTTGTCATGACCAATACAGCTATCTAACAGGTTGATAGCTGCTACTCTACAATGTTAGTGTTCAGTACCTTTGTTTTGCTTTTTTCCCCACCCAAACCCTCTGAGAATTCAGTTTATCATTAGGGTGAAGAAAAAGCTGAGTGCAAGCAAGAAAGGATACTTCCTGCCTGACATACCTGCTTTGACTCTGTTATGCACTGTAAATGACATGATTTGCTCACTTGATAGACTGAAGAATGTTTCACAGGAACTACCTGATCCTTAGGAAACATGGTAGTGACAACACTTGGTGAGGAGACATGGGAAAGGCTCTGTAGAGCTGGACCATGGTAAACCTCATCCTCATCTCTTACACAATTCCTAATAGCCTTAAATAAGACATAGAACAGCTCAATGATATTCAAGGCTAAAGACGCCAGGGACATCACCAGCATGAAGAGGATGAAGATGCTTTTTTCTGTGGGGTGAGAGAGGAAGCAGTCTACCTGATGCAGGCAAGGAAGATGTTCACAAATGTAAACTGCCCTCAGGGTACATTCATAAATGTACTACTAGATCAGCAGGAAGGCCACCTCAAAGACAGACTTGAAGAAGATACTGAGCATGTTGGTTAGCAGTAACCTGCCTTTCCTTTTCACCTTACTATGTTCTTCACTGACATAACTTGCACTTCAGTTTTCTGCAAGTTCATTTTCACTCTGGCACCATTGAAATGACCCCAAGTTCCCTCTCTTGCTTTGTTCAGCTTCTCTTTCTACTGAATCACATAGAACACAAGTGCCAGGAATAAGAGTGCAGGCACAGACACGAATACGGTGCACATGAGAAATCGAGAGAACGGAGAAAGCTTGGACATAGCAGACATCTTCACAACCAGGCTGCAGAATGTTGCAATGGAACTCCAGCTGCTCGTCACTCCAGGCTGACTTGATAGTGGTCCTCAGGAGCAGGATTCAGAAAATGAAAAGGACCTTGAGCCATATCTTTCCTCCATGCAGTAGGGTTGAACCTTTTCTAGGGGAGAGTCTAAGACACTCCAGTTACTCATGTTGCCCTTTCCTTGTTCTTGCACTTAAAAGGGAAGTGGGCGCACCAAGTGACTGCACACCTTGGAGGATAAAGTAAATAGAAAAGTAAGTTCAAGACTCACACCTAACTAAGTTTAAAAGCCTGCCACTGTCTGGTACCTTCCTCATGCCTTCTCCTAATAAAGGAAAATTGCTGACACCAGGTAAAATCTTATGTGAATTCATTTTTATAAATGGTAAGTGTTCCTACACCAGAACATATGTGAATCTATAATGAAACAAGTTACATAAATGTAAAGGTCTTCTTCATTTCAGTATAAAACAATCTCCAAAAATAATGAGTCAACTCTTTGGCATATTAACAATTCATACTCACACTGATGCAGCATCAGAAGTTGGGCCAACATTTGCCAAAGACACAATGATATTCATTCATCCATTATTTATTCAGTGTCTACTAGGTGAAATGTACTATAATAGGCATGGGCCCTTACTGGTGAGTAAAACATAATATGGTTGTGGAATGTATAATCAACTGGTGAAGTAGATAATTTCAAATATGGTGTTTTTCTAGTGCATGCCAGTAATCTCCAGCCCTCATAAGACGGAAGTAGAAGGATTACTCAGAGTTCTGGGCCTACCTCTGCTACCTTGTGAATTCCAGACTACCCTTGGATACCTATTGAGTTATCTTGTGGTAAAGAGTGAGAGCTTGTCTCAAAAATATAACATTTTATAAAATAATACTATAATTTGTAATTTATTATAAGTCATTTCATAATTCTAAAAGAAATCAAGAAATTCATCATAAGGTATATCCTACACCTTAAGTTCAGAATTAGGGGTGTGTGTTTGTGTGTGTGTGTTTGTGTGTGTATATTATCTTCACTCAAAAGAAGTATTAGCGAGCAAGTGACTCTATAATAGTTGCAAATTTAAACAGATGCTGAGAAGATAACAACCTGGAGGCATGGACAAAGAATAAGGTAGGAAAGCCCCAGCCAGACTGACTAGAGATAGACAAAAAGTAAAGAAAAGGATTGCTGGATGTGAAAGAAACAACAGAGATTTGAAAACTAAAGAACTTGCTATATTAAAAAAAGTTAGAAGGCAGGAAGTTGAGGTAGCTGTTGAGGAAGTGGGCAGTCGAAGGGATGAGGGTAAAAGGAGAGTTATGGCAGATACCACTTAGCAGCACAGAAGCCTGGGTGCTGATACAAAGGTTAAACTGTGACAGTAGGATAAAACACATGAAAGAGATTGCAATGGTGGTTCAAGGCTTGAGGGCAAGTTGGAGGACAGGCAGGACAGGATTAGAGTAAGGGACATGGAGCTCAGGAAAAGGCTGGGAACTCTTTGCTAATAGACACCAAGTGAGATTTGGTGGAAAGAAAAGGTGAAGAGGATATCAAGAAATGATGGGGACTTGGAGAGATGGCCCAGCAGTTAGGAGGATAGAGTTATGATATATGAAGATCTTAAGATGAAAATATTTTCAGAAGGAGCATTGACACCATCCCCTAGGAGTGTGGGTGGGAGCTGATATGGTGCAAACTATGAGCTGCACAGTTCTGAAGACTTGCTAGTCTTCATCCATTTCCTCCCTAGAGTCCCTACTTTTTGGTGACAATGTCCTCAAATCAAAACCGGAGTGAAGGGCTTTATGCCTCCAACTCAGGGAATAATAAATGAGTCTTGCCAGGAATGGGCCACAAAGAATTTTTACATAACAAGCAACTAATATTTTTAATTAAATACTTTTAATTCAGCAAATCGTTTATAAAGTAATTTTTATCTGTTGAGTTAAAATTACATTAATCATATTTAACATTTTAATTCACCTCCTTCAAGAAACATTTTCCCCCAAACAGATAGTCATTGTAAACAATTAAGTATAATAAAACGAAAAAAATTTCTTAACAAAGAATATAGTAAGACTTTGACAATTAATAATCAATTTTAGACACCATCCAACTAATTTATGTCTTGCTTTAATAGCCATTCTCCACAGTACTTTCTGTGAGAAAAACAAAATTTAATGAACCTTAGAAAAAGAGCAGGGTTAACGAAATTTATAATGTGTCAATCACCTGAGATTGGTTGCAACTGTCACCTAAGAATAAGAAGTGATACTTCCCCAAATTAAAATGGTTAGCAAGTTATCAAATTATAAGGCTTCAAAGTACACAAAGTACTTTCTCAGCTGGATACATAACACCTTTTAGATGAACTGTCCTCTGTCACACAGATTGTAAAAGTAGTCCTATTAAGCTAAAGTCACCAAGATCTAGAGCTTATAATTAGTTCATTCTTCACGGCTAACTGAAAACAAGTCATTGGCAGTCTAAGACTTCCACCTTTATTCTCACTCATTTGTCACATTTAAACACAGCTTAGTCTCTAGAGATTTGAAAGTGTCTTAAAAAATTGAGTTACTTTTGCAAAAACAAATAGGGTGAAATAGTAAAGAAAAATCTTTAGAACTGCTTTAGAACATTCTATAAAAGGTAGCATGTGAATCAAAAAAAAAAAAAAAACAATGCTGGGGGATCCAAGCATCATGGGATTTTTAATTAGTTCAGGGTACAGTTCTTAGTAATTTTCAAGAACTATATGAGTCCTTAAGCTTTTCAAATATTTTGTTCTGAAAAAGTTCTTACTAAACATATGAAAATGGAGATCTAAGATTCAAAAGGATGAAAATAACTGAGAATGACTCATCTTAGCTGAGCAAATGGTTCATAGGAAAGTTTAAAACCCCCTTGTAGAACATTATTTTTAAACTGGACAAGCTCTTTCTAATTTTAAAACATAAACGTAGGACTTCCAGCTTCAGCTCCAACACATGCAGTGCTTAGATATATCATCATTCCTGTCATTACAGCAAGAAAAACCCTAACAAATTTAAAATTGGCAAGTGTGCTCCAACCCACCAGAGTAATGAGGACACGGAGCAAAACGGCCCCATATCTGTAGATGGAAAAATACATGCAAAGACACCTAAGGGACTTACCTGAGGCAGAAGTCACTAGGGTAAAATGTCAAGAAAGAAAATAAATCTGACAAATGTGAGGGAGGGAAGCTTGTGGAGTGAGAGTTCCAAGGAGAAGAGACCCTCCCACTCCACAACTGTGCCTCCAAGGAATCTCAGCAGGTTCTGACTCTGAAATCTCCTCCCCTTTGTAGGAGAGGAAAAAGTACCCATTCTGAACTATCATCAGAAGTAAGAGCCAACAGAAATCTTTTTCTTGCAAGGCAGGCATGGTAGCCTAAACAAACAACACAAAAACCCCTCCTCTTTGGGCAAGGAGAGCATAAGTATTTTTGAAATGCACACTGCAGAAAGCTAACAGTTTTCAGGTCAATTCACTCTTGTCATCCAGGCCCACTTTGTACTTGGAATCTCCTGCCTCGGCCTCTTAAATAACTAGGATTACAAGTCTGTACTATCTGACCCAGTTCAAATGAGTTCAGAATGCTCTTCAGTAACAAAGGCTAACACTCCCAACAAAATATATCAGAAGCTTATATATCCTGAAACGGAAATTAATTAGCTCTAGTCCAAATGTTCCTTTTGTTTCGTGTAACACAAGGGGAAAAAATATTGTAAAGGATACAGCCAAGGTCTTGTGCCCAACTGAAGCCCTAGATTACAATGTACTTTGCCATCTAATTCTTTCCCACCATTTCAACTGGGATCCAATACAGAACAAAGGATCATCACCAAAAAATGGTATGAGCAAGACAGTCTCTATTTAAAGTTCTCAGAGAAAGGAAAGGGCTGAAGGGTAGAGAAAACAAAGGCACTAGAACAGTGGTTCTCAGCCTGTGAGTCAAAATCCCTTTAGTTAGGCATTACATATCAGATATCCTACATTTCAGATATTTACACTACAATTAATAACAGTAGCGAAATTATAGTTATCAAGTAGCAAGAAAATTCATTTTATAGTTGGGGGCCAGCACAACATAAGGAACTGTATTAAAGGGTCACATCTGGGAAGGTTGATCTAGAGAAAACTGAAGGCAGTAGGAACTAAGCGTCTACCATTAGAAATGGGACTGTGAAGTGACATAGCTCAAAGAAAAGAGAAATACAACCCAACTTCTTCAGCCTCATCAAAGGCTCCTCTTTTTTTTTTTTTTTTTTAGAAGGATCTTGCTATGTTTATGTTGCCCAGGCTGGTCTGAAACTTAAAAGATCCATTCACCTTGGCCTCCACGGTAGCTGGGCCTTAAGTGAACTGGACTACAATCATCCATCATCATGCCTCCTTAAGGTTATTTTTGAATATTGTAGCTAACATCACATACTGCAAAGATAATAGTAACTGGAAGCCTTTTTCTAGACATCAGGGACAAGACAAGAACATCTACCTGTTTTGGTTATTTTCACAACTTTGTACTTAAAGTCCTAGCTAGATCAATTAGGCTAGACAAAGAAAAACATCCAACTTGGAAATGAATAAGGAAAATTATCCATTTTCACAGGTGAAAATCCTAAAAAATCTACAAAAACAAAACTAAAAAATCTATTAAAGCTAATAGAGTTAGCAAAGTCGCAGAAAATCAGATCAAAGCACAAAACCCAGAAAGTATCAAAGTGTTAAACATGTAGTTACCATAAGGAATTCTGCTTCTAGGTATATATTCCAAAGTACTGAGCAAAAGTACTTGGATCCTTGTATGTAAAGCAGTGTTCATAATAGCCAAAGATGGAAACAAGTGTCCATCAGCAAATGAGTGGACTGAAAAATGTGAGTCATATATAATACATATACAATATGTATTGTGTATTTATAGTACATATAATACAACAAAACAATATATATTATGTATGTAGCATATATACATGCATAATACATACACAAATGTGATAATACAATAGAACACTACAAGAATACATCCCCTGATTGATCATAAGAGTGGGCATGAATCTGAGAGATCTAGTAACTGAGTTTGATGGGCTGCATGATGTAAAAATCACCAAATAATAAATATATAAATAAAAAAATAAAAATAAAGAACAAGGTTCTCACATGTTCAACATGGATGAATCTGACAAATATGACTTAATGTAAGAAGCCAGATAAAAAGGACAAATATCATACTATTCCAGCAAAACAAAATATCTGTACACATACGTGATAATACAATGAAACACTTCAAGAATAAGATTCTCATATGTACAACATGGATGAATCTGGAAAATATGATTTAATATAAGAAGCCAGATAAAAAGAATAAATATTGTACTATTCCAGCAACACAAAATATCTACAATAGGCAAAAGTCACAGAAAAGGAAAAGAAGCTTCAGGTTACTAAGAGCTAGGGTGGAGTAGGGAAAATATAGGAGTTAGTAATGAATTAGTTCCAAGTATCTCTTTATGCTAATGAAAAAGGACTGAAAACAAGCAATGATGCTGTTTTCATATCACCGAGAATGTGATTCATATCATCAAACTGTACTTTAACTTAAAATGTTAAATTTTGTTGTACAACTTTCCTCACAAATAAAAGTAAATAGGAGTATTGCTATATACTACCAACAAACAATTTAAAAGGGCAACGAACAGGTCAATTTTAGTTACAAAAACATGAAAACAAAAATTGAGTAAATAAAACACCTGGGGATAAATTTCAGATTCTATGTAAACCCTATCAAAATTCCAATGGCTTCTCTACTTCTGGGAACGAATGGCTGATCAATCAATATGGCTGTACAAGGTACTTCAATATACAAAAGAGCATTGAAATGAAAAGAGTTGGACGACTCAGATTTTCTGACTGTAAATTTTATTGCACAGTTGTAATAAGACATTATGATATTGGCATGAAGACAGGCACAAAGCCCAATGGACAAAAATTAATGAAATGCATCCCCACACATACACACATATCTAGGGCCAAGTGATTTTCAACCAAGGTGCCAATACAAGTAAATGGAAAAAAGAATTGTTCAACAAAAGGTACCATTACAACTGGATAATTACATGAAAATAAGAGTCAGATGGGGTAGCTCATGACTATAATCACAGCACATAGTATGTGAAAGCAGATATTAGAAGTTCAAGGTCATCCTTAGTCAAAGTTAAGTTGGAAGGTAACCTGGACTATTTGAGGTCCAGTCTAAAAGAAAACAAAAGCCGGGGCTGGGGACTTCGCACTCTCAGTAAAGTGCCCGCCATGGAAGCACAAGAACAGTCCTAGTTCAGATCTTCAACACCCACTAAAAAGCCAAGCACAGCTGCACAAATGTGTACCACTACTACATGTAAACATGTAAATGAGGGATAAGGGTATCCCTGAAGCTTTCTGGCTGGCCAGTCTAGCCTACTCAGGAACACCAAGATCCATAAGAAACAATGTCTCAAGAAGTAAGGTAGAACCGGGCATGGTGGTGCACACCTTTGATCTCAACACTAGGGAGGCAGTGGCAGGCAAATCTCTGTGAATTCCAGGACAGCCTGTCTACAGAGTGAGTTCTGGGGCATCAGAGCTGCACAGTGAGACCCTGTCTCAAAAAAGGTAGATACTGGTAGAGGAAGACACCTGGAATGTACACACACAAACACAACACAATACAACACAACACAACACAACCAAACAAAAAACAATATCAAGGGGCTAGAAGGATGGGTCAGTAGTAAAGAGCACTAGCAGTTCTTCCACAATTTCAGGGTTGGATTCCCAATATCCACATGTCGGTCACATCTACACCTATATCTCCCATTCTAGAGGGTCCAACACACCCTTTTGGCCTCTATGCAGAATGCACGCATGTGGTGTATAACACACAAATTAAATAATTAATTTAAAATGAAAATAAGTTTGGACCTCTATATTATACTATAGGAAAATCATACAAATACTAACTGAAAATATTTATCAAGGACCCAATAAATATAAAAGCTAAAATTTTACTAGTATTCTATTAAATACATATAAGTACATCTAAACTTTCCCATCTTTGGAATTTGGTGTTTTGTTTTTTTTAAATGCAATCAATAAAGGAAAAGTAAGTAAGATATCATCAAAATGAAAAGCTTTTGTGTATCAAAGGCATTAACAAGACTATGAAAAGTCCACCCAGAGAAAGAGAAAAAATACTTGCAGACCACATACCTTAAGAGAAACTTAAACTCAACAACAAAAAAAGACAAATCAATTTCTGTAAATTCTAGGGAAGCCTGGGCTACATAGTGATCTTACAGAGAGATCTTGCCCTTCAAAGACAGTTCAATAGACAATTCCCTAAATAAAATATAAAATGGCTAGACAGATTGCTTAGTGGTTAAGAGTACTTGCTCTGCTATTAAAAGGATCATAGTTCAGATTCCTACAACCACGTAAAAACAGGCATCCCTGCAAAAGTCTCTAGGGAGAATGAAACAGGGAGATCACTGGGACTTGCTGGTTTCCAGCCTAGTGACAACATAAGCCCCCAAGTCCAGGAAGTGATTCTGCCTTAAAGAAATAGGTACAGAATTATTAAGGAGAATGTCTAATACCTTCTCCAGGCTTCTGTGTATCTATAGGCACATGTACACATTTATATGCATACATTCACAAACACAAATCAATCAACTAAATCTTTCTTTAAAAGAAGACTGTATACAAATGGCTGATAAGTTCATGAAAAGATGTTCAACATAATCAATCACAGGTAAGTGTAAATCCAAACAACAATGAAGTACTACTTTACATTCACTGGGATAGCTACAGTGTTTAAAAAGGGAAATAAAGATGTGAAAAAAACTGGAGTCTGCCTACATTGCTGGTGGGAATATAGAGTGATGCTGCTGCTATGGAAACCAGTTAGGCAGTTCCTCTGAAAAGTTAAACATAGAATTTCCATATGACAGTCTTTCCACTCCTAGGTATACACCCAACAGAACTGAAAACAGGACCACTAATACTTGCACACAAGTGCTCATAGCAGCACTATTCACAATAGCCTACAGAAAGAAATGATCAAACATCCAGCAACTAAAAATACATAAACAAGACATAATAGATGCAAACAATATAGCAAGATGTCATTCAGGCATAGTAAAGAATGAAGCATTAATACATGGTACAATGAGGACAAACCTCAAAAACCTTTAAGAAAACAAGACCAAATCGAAAAGTAAGGTCATATAATTTTACATATATCAAATATTCAGAATATCTAAACCCATAAACACAAAAAGCAAATCCAACTGCCAGGAGAAGAGCTGAAATGGGTTTGCACTTAATAAATATGAAGATTTCCTGTAGGGATACAAAAATACTTTAAAATTTGAAAGACTGTGGATATAATAAATGAAATGTGCATTTTAAAATGGCTAATTTATGTAATGTGAATTGTATGTTAATTGGGAGGTACAACTGTGTCTTAATTACCAGTTCTAGCAAGAATCAACTTGTATGGGACCTAGAAAATTAAACTACTTAAGAATCAGTTTCCCCCACAGAAAAGATGATTCTTTTTTTGAACTTGGTAAAAACAGCTTTGAACAGGTAAAACAGCTAACACAATACATGGATGAGAGACTTTAAACAAGAGTTAGTGTCTTACTAATGTATTTATTTCTACTTGACTTATAGAAGGGCATTCAATTTTTTTCTCAAAAGAATTTTATACTCTTTCTTAATCCTAATAAGCTCTCTGTTCATTGTATCTTCTTCTAGACTAAGGAAACAACAAGCCTTGAGTTTCCACCCTTCTGAGGTTAAAAAAATTGCAATGAAGGGAGTTACTACTATAGGGAAGTATATTAATAGGTAAAAACACTGGGAAAGCTGAAAAGCAGTGGCTTAGAAAATGTCTCTCTCTACTCAAGATCTATCTAGGCTTGAGAATGCAATTCTAGACTCTTTGTCTTAGCTAACTTTGTTAAGCTTAAGCTATTTAGATAAACTGAGTCATATTAAAGTTTTTACTTTTGATACTAAGAAAAGTTTCAATTCAATAGCACAGGTTTTAGGGCTAAACCTGACAGAAATAAATTGTAAAGTGACAATTATGAAAGCTGCTAACACATTAAAGGCTATTAGGAAACACAAGCAGTCAGTCATTCTTATAAATAGTCAAAGTTCCTTAATTGTAGCCATGATAAGTACTGTGATTAATTACAGTGATAAGTTTTATTTAGTTCCTTGTATAAATTTTTAGGGTTGAGCTTACAAGTAATTAGAAACAAAATTTTTCTATTCAGATATACCTGGGAAGCCCTTATATATCAGAGATCTGCAGAATATGGCATTTAAAATGTTTATTTAAAAGCATTATATCAGACAGAGACTTCCAGATCCTAAGAGTGACCCAAGGTCTCCAAAGATGATTATGAGACACCTGGATCTCCATTTGGATTGTAGCAGTGCTGACCTGGGCAAGATGCCATAGCACAATGCCTGCCTCCACCAGGAACCCGGCCTAGATCTGCAGGACATTGGAGAATTGATTGAACCCTTTTGCCTAGACAAAGTAAGGTCAGTCTTCTCCCATATGTCTCTCTACTGTGGGGAAAATCTCCCATCTTAAAGGTCTGGCAGCTGAAGATTGATGCTGTTTGGATACTTCTGCCTCCAACTAGGGGGAGACTTGGGTATGACCAACTGGGTATGGACTGGTCTCTGTTGTTTTTAATAGATTGGGAAGCTGCTTAGTCTGTACTTAGGTATAATTTATCCTTCTCAGATCTCTCCAAGTATTGACAGCAAGGCTAGCTATAACTTTGTCAGCTTGGCAGAATCAGACAATCAGATTTCTTCTGCAAGGTGATAGCCAGTTTTCAAGCTCATTTTATAAAGCCTGATTGTTAATACGAATATAACTAAAAATCTTATGTCTTTTTGTAATTTGTATGAGCTTCAGAGAATTGTAGAATTTGGATCCACCTCACAGAGGCCAAAAGGATTCCAGATAAGTACAGTCTAAGTTTTTCCCACCTGTCTGTTCCTAAGGATGATACTTTTCTCTTCTGGTTTGGGGACTCCTACCCTTCCCAAATTACTAAGACTGGGCCCAAGATTTAAATTCTAACTTTTGTTCTCAGTTCTAACCTATCTCAACAGATTTCCACTTGAATAGGAGCTCTGGACTTGCTGGAAGTATGTGGACCAGTTCTACTGATGTGGGTTGTTTCCTGTCTCTCTGCTAATGGGTCAGACAGCTATGTGCCCCTGACAGAAGCCCTGGAGCCCAGTTCCTTTACTAGCTTTTCAACCTTTTTGGGCCCTAACAACAACAACAACAACAACACCCCAGTGTCAGCTTGAAGCAGTAATATAGAGAAACTACTCCCGTTATTCCCGGCCCATAACAGGCTGAAATGCTAAGTTAAAAGGAAACCTTCTGGCATAGGAGACAAATCTTTTCGTGGAGGCCAAAAGGTCCCTACAGCCTAGAGTTTGGTTTTGCAAGTCAGGTCCCAGCTGCTCCTGTGAGACCTTGCAGATCAGTTATGGGCCTGCAAGTGTGGGCACAAGACCTTCTTCCAGATAGACTACTTCTATGAGCATATTGCCAGAGTCCCATGATTGGGATAGTAACCAAAAAGAAAATGGGGGAATGAAGACAGTACACTTAGTTCAAGAAACCCTGTTTTGTATTCTAGTAGCCCTAGAGATAGAGTTCAGTTTCACATTCCTGACAGGGGCTTGCCCAGTTCTAGAACACCTGGATGATCCAACCCTCCAGGCAGTAATAAACCTGCCAGCCACACCACCAAGGTGGGGTCCAGGAATGTTAAACTGTAAAAAGTCGCTAAGCATGAGTTCATTCACAGCACAGCTGTGCCCTTGACCCCAAGTAACCCTGCCTCATGGTCTTTGCCTATAAAATACTTGTGCAACTTGGGGTGCTCAGCTCTTCCCTGCATCGCACTCATGGGGTGCAAATGCAGTGTGGAGAACAAGCTCCCTGCCTAGTCTTGTATCGCATTGATAATAAACCTTGCTGTTGCATTTCGGGGGAAAAAATTATTCTTTACATTGTGAGAATGTCCCTCTTTTAAACCAAAGACTCTGCTCATCATTCTCAAGAAGAGTGCATTGTGCTTTGTTCATCTTTGAGTGAAAAACAGCTATTCAAAGCTACTGATTAGACAAACATGAATAGTTTGTATATGTTTCTGTATGCCTGATTCCTAGATCATTCTACTTCTTTGGCAGTTAATATATGAAAGAGGTAACTACACAAAACTTTCCATTTAACCATTTAAAGAATTTACCCAAATCCAAATAAAAGAAAAAGCAATTTTCAGTGAAAATCCCCTACCTTATTAATGTTAATTTATTAGGCTCTAAGAAACAGATAGTCACTAAGAGTTTTTGTTTACTGAGACCACTATGCTATTCCTGACATATTCTTCTAGTTAAAGTTTGCTTAACAATAGAAATAAACAAATTCCTCTGTAAAAGCCAGGTGATTAGTACTTTGTTGCTTCATAGGTCCTATAATACAACTATTCAGCTCTTTAACTGCATCACAAAAGCATCCACAGAAATAGCACCAATTAATGAGTAAGGCTGTGTTACAATAAAACCTTATTTATTTTCCTCACGCCAACATCAAGACTGAATCAGTTGTTCATCTAGAGGGAGTGGGATCCAAGATGTCAGTCCAAGGATCTGCCAGGAGAGGATGCTGAGCTGAGCAATATGGGGACCTTGGAACCTCCTGCCCATGCTGGGGAGGAGATGGGGAGACTTGGAGAAGAAGAGAGTGACTGAAGGGGGTGGGAGGGGGAAGGGACCTTGAATAAGGATACACACGAATAGAAAAATGTGACTTTATTCATAATTTAAAAAAGAAAGAAAGAGAACCTTATTTATTTATGAAATAAGATTATAGGCATGATTTTGCTCATGTGTGGTAGTTTGCAAACTTCAGATCCACACTCTCTGGGCAAATTCTCTTATCCATCCTAATATGGTGGCTGAAACTTAAAGGAAACGACCAGGGCCTATGGCTCAATCTCCCATTCTGTCATCTGAGTTCTATAACCATCATTACCATAAGGACTCTAGGTCCTTGGAGTCTGTAAACAGAGGTTGTCACTATACTATTCTCACTCATAGTGTCATCAGCTAATGGTGTTGTTTCCTAATTCTGTTCTCAACTAAGTGGCAGTTGTCTTAAGGGGCACTGGGAAACACTGTAATATCCTATGGTTTTATTACTGACAAGAGTTTTTCATAAGAAGGCTTAAATAGAGAACTTAGTCAGAAAAAGAGGTTTCACACTATCCTTTCTATCGCCATCTTATATTAGATTCTTTAAGACTAACTTCCATAAACTATACTTTAATCTCCCTGGCAATGGAAAATGTAACCTTACATGTGCTAGTTTAGCTAAGTTGCACTAACGTTCTCAAAAGAATTAATTCATACTGAATTTAGAAGAGCATCTTTCTAGCTAAGTAGCTTATATTTTGTAAGCACTCAATAGATTTTTTTTTTCTTAAGTAGATATTTGTTTAATTTTGCTTTATAATGTCAGGCTTAGAACACACTGCTTTAAGTACAGAAGGTAGATTTGAAAAAAAACAGTTGGGTCAGTGAGACAGCTCAACAGGTAAAGGCACTTATCAACCAAGCCTATGTACTTGAGTTCAATTCTTAGGACCTACACAAAGGTAGAAAGAGAGAAAAGACTGAGCAGTTGCCCTCTGACCCTCATACATTGTGTAACATATAACACTCCCAACATATATGTCCATGTGTATAATAGGTTAGGCCCAGAGCCACTTCCATTCTGCAACACCATGATCCACAAAGGCTCTCATTGCCAATGGTTCTCTGAACACACAGGGGATCTGGAGGAATATTATGGGAATCTGCCCCATTCTACGGACATACAAACCACATCCTGACCTGTACAAGGTAACCTCTAAGTTTGACCAGTCATTCCAACTTGGCCTTAGGGCATAAATACTAGCACAGAGGACATATTGATGACAGCTAGATAAGCTTGTCTTCTCTTTTTCTTTAAATATCCAGTCCCTCCTCCAAGAAATGGCTGAAGGATTCACAGGAACTACTGACAATCATCTGGCAAAAAACAAGGTCTTAGCAGAACTCCCTACACTTCCAATAAAGATATAGCACCATGCAATCTCCTCCTCCACTCCCATCCCTTACACCACCCTAGCCTTTTCAGATTCCAATAAAAATAGATATCGTTCTTACCCAGCATCCTGGCTCCAAAGATGTTACATATGCTATTCCTAAACCTGGTTCTGTTCAATTGGATGAACTATTGGCTCTCCTGGAGGTTCTGCTGGAATGCCAGGCCAAGCCCATTAACATTGTTTTCTGAGCCAGTACACTGTACACATAGTTCATGTGCTGGCCTTTTCTCTAGTGAAAGACTCACTGACCCCCATTGCAAGAACTATGCTGATCATACAAGATGTCCTGAATCAGAGGACTGAGCCTTGGTACCTGTCACATATTAGATCCCAGCCAAAGTGCCAGGAATATTGGTCCAAGAAAATGAGGGAGGTTACAGATACCATATTAACAGCTAGTATAGATCTCTTAGAGCAAGGTAGGGCTCTTCATCAGCAGTTCCATCTGTCTCCACAGAGCTATAAAGACTTCTTCCAGTTTCCCAATGTAAACATTTGTCCCAGGTATATGCCACCTGTGCCACTCTTGCCCCCTTATTAATACTTCAATGCACAGGAGTTAATCCCCAAGGCTTGTTGCCTAATGTCATCTGGCAGATGGATGTCATGCATTATGTTCCTTTTGGCAATGTTAGATGTGTTCATGTGACAGTGAATAATTGTTCTTCCTTTGTATATGTCCTTGCCCTTTCTGGGCAAAAGAGTGTTGGTGCTATTAAGGTCCTTAAATTGGCCATGTTGGTCATGGGGTTGCCTTGGGCTATAAAGACTGACAATGGCCCTGCCTATGCTTCTCCACAGTTTAATGACTTCCTGGGACCCTGGAAGATCTCTCATACTACTGGCATCCCCTATAATCTTCAGGGACAAACCATCATGAAAAGAACCAACAGAACTCTCAAAGAACGTTGGCCAAGATCATTTAATTGGCACTATTAGGAGTTATGGCTTTCCTTGTTTGAGAAAGTGTGTCACTGTGGGGATCAGCTTTGAGGCCTCTTTTGCTCAAGCTTCACTCAATGTAACCACCAACTTTCTGTTACCTGCAAGATGTAGCTCTCCCACCTCCAGCAACATATCTGCCTGTATGCCATGCTCCCCACGATGATGATAA
>PVIH01021946.1:0-28420 GCA_004025045.1 Sigmodon hispidus | reverse complement strand
ACGGTGTTGAAGATTAGATAGTTGAGGTTGTTATTACTTCACATTTCAGCAAAGACACTCAAGTGTTAGAACTCTATTGTTTAAGATAAACAGCCTTAAAGCAATCCCTGTGCATTTTCTCGTATCAACATTTTAGATATTAAATTGTACTTTGTAGTTGTTGTTTGTTAGCAGTAGTTTGACCTCACTTATGTTAGTAGCTTTCTCTTTCCCAGACACTGTCTTATGATGATCCCTATAGTATGTAGTTTTATACCTAGTTTAGAACCTTCCTATTTAGACAAAATGGGGAGATGTAGCGGGAAATCAGGAACTATATATGTGAACGATCACGTCATAGGACTGGAGATGAGCGGGGCGTGGTTAACTAAAAAGGATTCCAGAAGTAGACCTTCGAGGGAGAGGACCAGGACAGGAAGTCATCATTCTCTCACGAGAGTTCCCCGACCGGGTGTGCAGTTCGGCCCAGCTGCCCGGGAGTTTAGACGTACGGCGTGGGGATGAAGAATCTTCCTTAGAAAGGCTCCAGCGCGCTGCAACCTCATCCTGTCATCTTCTCTTAAAACCGGCTCTGTTTTGTAAGCGATTTTCACAAAATAAATCCCATTTAAAACATATCTCAGGGTGGGTTTTTACCGCGATAAAAGAGAGAGAGGGGGGAGAGAGAGAGAGAAAGAGAAAGAGGCTCACTGTGGCATTACTTGTAATAACAACACAGGATAATAACTAAAGTGTGTATCAATAGAAGCTTGGCCACATGAACTAAAGCACAAGCATACCATGGCACTGTACACAGCCACAGAAATAATAATCAAAGTAGGTAACCAAACAACCACTGAGATATTACTTAACTTTCCAGATGATTTCCTGTTAATGAAAAATACAATTATAAAAAGTAGATAAGATTTGAGCACCTACTTCACAAAAGAGGATATAAAGCTTGGTAAATGAGCACATGATATGATAGGAAAGCTCATTAGCCATTAAGGAAATAAAGCTGAAATCATGAGATAATGGTACACAGTTGTTAGGAAAACTGAAATAATTACTGATAATAACAAGCGTTGCCAAAGATATAGAACACTCATATAAAGCTAGATAAGACAAAAATTTCACAAGCAATTTGTACCGTGTTTTGACATCTTCTTTTAAAGTCAAACATACATTTACCCCATGACTCGAGGCTCCCATTCCTGGTTATACATGCAGCAAAAAAAATGGTAGCTCCTCAAAGCACTGAACTGAGTGAAAGAATTCAGTATGAAAAGAGAACACAGAACATAGAGCTTCTAGATGGCTGAGTGGGGAAGAACACTGGCTGCTAGCCTTCACAACCTGAGTTCTATTCACAGAACCTACATTATATAAGAAAAGAACTGATTGCTTAAGTTATCTTCTGTCTTCTATATGCACACTGTGGCCCATGAACAAGGAAATTTTGTATGGGTCAAGACAATTCAATATAATGTCAGTGGTGTTGGTAACAAGAATATATTGTTGCAAGACTGTGTGTCTATTATATACAAATAACAAATATTTTAAAAACTAGCAATAATACCTTCTATTTCTCGATCTAGAGGAGGCACATCATCTCTCATGGAAAAATCCATAGCAGTCCCTGGGATATCCATCAAGTCTTCATCACTAGAGCTGCTCTGGAAGCTACTAAAACTGCCCTGCTGGAAGCCTCGATTGTCCATGGCTCCTGTGTAGAAAGACAAACATTGGGCTCATCACAATGCACAATTAGCCTTTGACAGAATTTTCTTTTTCATTGTGGTAAGTACACATAATGTGTGGTAAGTACACATAATTGCATTGGTAAAAATTGCCAACCTCCATGCTTATTAGACTTTCAGAGCTTTATTATTTCTCAAAGCACTCACACTATGAATCATAAACTCCCTACTATTTAATTGGCAGCAGATAGGCTAATTGGTATGAATGTACAATATACAGCAGTTGGGGCTGGACAGACGGCTAAGAAAATTTGTGTTTGCAGAGGAACTCAGTTAGGTTTCCAGCACTCTCTGATGGTTCACAGCCATCTATCACTCTAATTTCAGGACCACAAATGCCTTCTTCTCACCTGTGTGGCAACTAAGCATGGATGTGGTGTATGTACATACATGCAAACAAAGCACCCATACAAATAAAATAAGATATAAAAATATAAAAAGAAATTTAAAAAACAAAAATATATACCACAGCTACAATCAAACGTGATGGCTTAAACCATGATGTTTCCTCTTATAAACCAAATTCCTTGTCATCATATCTTTAACCAGTGTTAATCTTGGTAGTCGATTTGATCTGGATCTGGAATCAACTAAAAGACAAGCCTCTTGGCATCTCTGTGAGGAATTTTTTGATAATATTATTTGAAGTGGAAAGACACACCCTAAGTGTGGGTGGTAGCCTCTGGTAGCAGTCCACATAAGGACACGGAAAAAGGAAGGAGGGCTTTTTGCCTGTTTGCCTTCACTGTGACTGGCAAGTTCATCTATTCAGATGCTGCAACTGGTACATTCCTTCACTGATACCGGAGCCAGCTTTGTCAGATATCCAACATAGACTGAACAGCAGCAGCTCTGCAGGAATCTTCCAGACTTTGGATGCCAGACTGAAACTGCTGAGATATCCAGCTTAGCCTCCTGGACTGAGCAAATACTACATTCTCAGCCTGTCAGATATGAAATAGCCATTGTTGGACTATCCAGACTTTACCCTGTAACCTAATCAAATAAATCCCCTTTAAATACATTATTATTCATTCTAATGTTTCTACTCCTTTAGAATACACCCCTTTCTGGAAATGTGGTATTGACTCTGACTCCATCAGTGTTTGAGGGAGGGGATAATGTCAAGGGTGGAATCCAGGACCTCACACATGATAGGACTGAGCTACAACATCTATCTATGGGTTTTCTCTGATAGCTGTGTTTTTCTGTATTTGCCTCTGCTTTGAAAGTACTGGAATTAGGCCTCTACTTAGATGAACAACAGGGTGTCGGTCTGTAACAGTGATTATTTTCTGATGTGCTATTTTGGTATTAATGAACTCTTTCTTGATTAATATTTAATTTAATCATTTCATTATGTATTTGCATGTAAGTGGAATACTTGTTTAATGAATTTCATGTTTAAATTTCCAAAAATGTGTTCAGTAGGAACTTCTTCATGCCGGATCCACCTTTCTCTCCTTCAAATTCACGGCCTCTTTATTCATTAATTGTTGATGTTACATGCATTGTGTATAGACTCCAACAGCCCAAGCCACATGCCTTCTCACATCATTTGGGCTTGATTCCCTAACCTAGGTCAGTTACAGGCACAAGTTTCTACAAAAATAACAAACTTTCAAAACAGAAGAGAAACAACTCTTCTACTTGTAGATCTCAGCTCCCATCTGTCTAAGATAAGAGATGCTTCTCAGACTGAATTTCATTTACCTTAGCTCATCCTTTAAGAAAGCCTACTGTACATCAACTATTATAGATACAAATTTTTACAGGTAAAATGCTTCAAAATATAAACCATTTTGAATTCCAACAATATTCCAGAAATGGAAATCCCATATCAGGTCTCTTCTGATAGGTTAAAGTCAAACTGAGCTGTACTAAAGTAGTGTATAAAATGACCTCTGAACTATGTAAAATCTACATATAACACAAATTAGTATCATATTTAGACTTGAGTCTTACCTCAAAGACATCTTACTATATATTCAAATATTTCCAAATCTGAAACTTCTGGTCCCAAGCATTTCTGATCTTGTGCTGTTTTTGAGACAGAGTTCTCACTATGTAGCCCAGGCTGGTTTTGAACCTGCAATTATCCTTCCTCAGTCTTATAACTAGGGAGAATATAGGCATGTACCACCATGCTCTGTTATTTTCAAGCATTTTTGACAAAGAATATTAAATCTGTATCTACAGACCCTATTTACCACTTCCTCAAGCCCCATTCCTAACTTCCTAAGAATGCCACATAACACTTTTGTTGCTGCCACTTCAAACTCAAGAATGGAAAAACCAATAGTAAAGATATTAATCTGTTGTAAATGGTTCTGTGCCTGGACTTTCTGGTCTAGACCAGAGGTTTGGTCCCACTCTCAGCCCCACTTAACATCAAATAATCACACACGATATATTATTTTATGCTGATTGACTTAGGGCCCAGGAATATAATTTGTTAGCTCCTTCATCTGCACTCAACCCATCTTGTTCACCTGTGAGGCTCGGTACCTTTTCTCAGAGCAGCATTTCCTCTGTGTCTCCTGGCAGCTCCAGTGACCCTGGCATCTGTGTCTTGTGTCTGTCTGACATCTGAGATGTTCCTGAGCTTTGTTAGCCTTGTAGCCCTGCCCACACTTCCTGTTTGTCTTTGTCCAATCAGCTTTTATTAAACCCATAGGCAGGACAAATATTTACATTACCAGCATAATCCCACTACATTAATCTACACACACATCATAAAATCCTAAGAAGGCATGATCCTTGCCCTTATCCCACTCCAACATCAATGTTCCTTTTAAATGCAAGTGTCATCAGTATTTATAGTTAATGATTGGCTGGTTGTAGGCTTTGATACTTTCAATGAACCTACAAAACCATCTGTACTAAACGAAGCCAGGCATGGTAGCACAGGTCATTAATTCCAGCATTTAGGAAGACAAGGCGGGAGGACCCAGAGTTCAAGAGATATAGGACACTTAGCCTCAAAAGAAAAAGAAAAAAGAGGGAGGAGGAAGAGGGGGACAAAAAGGAGGAAGAGGAGGAGGAGGAGTAGGAGAAGAAGAAGAAGAAGAAGAAGAAGAAGAAGGACAACACTAATGCTTGGGGGACCCATATAGTGGATGCCTCTAAAAGAAATCCAAAGGATATCTGGATACCTGGTTTGGTGGCTCACACCTTTAATGCCAGCACTGGGGAGGCAGAGGCAAGCAGATCTCCATGAGTTTGAGGCCACCCTGGTCTATAAAGTAAGTTTCAGTGCAGCCACAGCATTTACACTGAGAAGCCCTGTCTTGAGAAACAAACACAGAAACAAACAAACAAAAAAAAAGGCCAAAGAATTGTAGGCTGATATAGAATCTTTTCCTTCTCTGTTTCCCTGTAGTTGTGTTTCTTTTTTTCCCCCAACAACTTAACGGTTTAATAGGGTTAGGATAAGAGTAGGGGGTGTTGGTGTTTCCATTATATCCCTGGTGTTCCCAAAACAAAGAACCACAAGCTAAGCAGCTCAGAAATCTGGAAATTAGTTCCATGTTTTGGAGGTTAGAAACCTGAAACCAGAATGCAAGTAGGACCTCGTTTCCTCTTTTTAAAAAACCTATTCTTTTTATTGATTTTATTTTTAAAAATATTTCCCATACCCACAACTGCTCCCTCTCCTTCTGCCACTTCTCCCATTCCTCCTCCCTCAGCCTCTCCCTTCCACCTCACCCCCTTCCCTGTTCACTCCCCAGACAAGGCAAGGAATCCCAGCCAAGGTGAGTCAATTCAGTCTGGCATATCCAGTTGAGGTAGGGCGGAATCCCTTTCACAAGTACTGAGAAAGGTGTTTTCCCGCCAGGCATGGGCTCTGAGAAGCCAGTTTATGGACCTGCGATAGACTTCTGGTCAGATTGCAAGAGGCTCCAGAAACCACCCATGCCTTTCGACTATCATGTACATTCAGAGGATCCAGAAACAACCGAGATACCCCTCAATTGAAGAATGGACTTTAAAATGTGGTCATTTACACAACTGAGTACAACTCAGCAGTAAGAAAAAGAAAAGACATCCTGAAATTTGAAGGTAAATGGATGAATATGGAGAGAATCATCCTGACTAAGGTAACACAGACCCAAAAAGACAGACATAAACCTTCATCCAGCAGCTGATGGAGGCAGATGCAGAGATCTATAGCTAAATACCTGGCTGAGCCATTAACGGTCCAGCTGAAGAGAAGGAGGAGAGAATACATGAGTGAAGGAATCAGGATCACGATGGGGAGACCCACGGAGTAGGGAGTCCCGTGCTGTTGGGAGCTCACAGTTGTATGTCTCATTCCAAATGTGATTTAAAATACCCAGTTCCAGTAATTCTATTAACTATACAAATCATGGAAAGAAAAGTATGGAAATCCAAAAATAATTTATGTTTGGCTTTGGAACACAACCTGTATTTATAGTTTTAGATGCATATACTTATTGTGCTGAGAATTCATTAGAACAAAATAATAACACAGAAGACCCAATAAAAGAGTAGCTGGAAAACTTCTCAGCCCCAACACAGGGACCTTCTAAACTCTTTCCTATAACCCACTGATATGAAACAACCCAGATAAACTGAGCTACCTAAGATTAAATAGCTCCTGAATCAGTCATTTGGTTCAATGTTTGGATTATAAATGTTTCCTTAGTAAATGCACAGAAAGATGGGGCCAATGAAAGATGCCACCAGAAAACCAAGCAAAAGAGAGACATGAGCAGGACTTCAGCACAGGAAACCCACACTGTCCATAAAGGTGAATGTGGTATTGGCCTGTGCATAATTCACTTACAGCTATTTTGTAGATATAAAATGTTCAAAAGAAAAACAAAGTATCAGAATGAATAAACAAAATCCTTTAAAGTTGATACTTGATTTGAGCCAGATGGTTGAAGCCTGTAATTCTAGCTACCCTAGACAGCAGGAGGATTGCAAATTCAAAGCCTGTATAAACTAAAGTTCAAGGCCAGACTGGAGAGATGTGTCTTAAAAGAAAAAACATTAAAAGAAATGAAAATACATCTCAGTGGCACAGTATTTGCATGACATGAGTGAGGTTCTAGGTTCAAGCCTAGAACCACAAAACTAATCAATCAATCAATCAATTTTCACTTGTCTTTTAACATATTTTAATTAAAATTCAATGACATCACTTCCTCTTTCTCTTTCCTCCTTCCAACCCCTCCCATACCCCCTCACTCTCTCTCAAACTGGTTTCTTTTTCTTTGATTATTATTGTTATATATACATTATGGACAATTATATAAATACAACCTGTTGAGTCTGTAGGTTATCCAACACAAACTGGTCAGCCCTAAAATCATATACACACAATCAATAAATAAACTCATGGGTAGTAAGTAGAAGTCCAAACCAAGGATCTTTCCATAATACTTTGTGACTTCACTATGATGGCTCAGTCCAAAGAATGGTATATCTGAAATAAATCAAACCTGTAGGTGACTACAAGTGAGAAGTCAGCCAGAATTTGTGGCTTGACAGGAATAACCTAAAGGGGGTTGATTTGTTTACTTTCTCATCTAGTTTTTTTGTTGTAGGTAGAACTTGTCAGGCAATAGGAGGCTAAGGAGAGATAAAGGGTTGAGAGTGTTATAATATGGTTGGTATTTTTGTAGCAGAACTGACATATGCCCACTGTTACTCCCACAAATTTATGATACCTCAAAGATGCCATATCAGCTTGGCTCTCTGTATCTATGAGTATTGTATCTGCCAACTCAACCAACTACAGATCAAAAATGGTGATGAAATTGTCAAATTTTACTTCTTGTTATTATCACCTAAATAATATAGTGTAACAAAAAAATTTCTGGGTATTTACATTGTATTAAATATCACAAATAATCTAGAGAAGATTGAAAGTGGATTGAGAAAGATGTACATAGGTTGTATGCAAGTACTGTATGATGTTTTCTATAAAGCACTTGATATGTTAGGGAAGAAACCAATTTTCCATAGATGTAGAGAAATCTGCCTGTTTCTTTCTGAAAGCCAGCTGCTTATGTAGGATCCTGCCCATCCCCATCCCCATTCCTTTGCAGTGTGGTGAAATGACACTGAATCTATCTAAGAGCAGCTCAAACAGGCTTTTCCTTCAATACTCCCTTTGTTCAGACTCCCATGTTGACTGCATAGTCTCTTTCTTTTCAGTCTTGTGATTACACTGTGTCCCCATTTATGTTGCTTCAGCAATTTCATGTTGTCTCAGTATAGGTGTTCAATAAATGTTTACTGCAGTGAATTCCAGTTGAAGGGGGAGGGTAAGCAGCTCAAATACACATGTATATGGCTAACACTTAACAAGTTTTTACCTTGCACTACCAGGGAAGGGAACCTGGGAAACAAAAGGAGTTTATGACTCTGTCACTAACTCTCAAGGAATTTATGACCTAGGCAGGAGGGAGCTTAAATGACAGCACAGCTGTGCTGCACTGTTAGGATAAGAATACAGCTGGCATTTGAAGAATGGAGGAGAGGTGAGAAGTTAAAGGAGGCCACATAGAGGAGAAAGGTTATTTCAGAACCAGGAAATGAAGTGACCCAGGCCTTGGAGATACATGTCTGTCTAGCATTTACTCTTAAATACAATACAAGTATGGTATCTGTGAGAAATGGGAGGACTTGGGAGACCACATGGAGTTATTGTGGTTTCCAAAGAGCAAAATGATAAAAACATCATTTTAGGAAGCAAGCGTGGCAGCTGTATGATAGAAAAGAGCGAGGTGGAACCAGCTGGGAAATTACTTTTCTACTTCTAGTTTCAATGTAGGTGATTTCGTTAAAAGAGGAAGGTAGATTTTGTTTCTTGATTCATTCAGTCTGTCTTTTGATTGGAGAATTGAAGCTACTGACATTGAAACTTACTATTAGTTTTATGTATTTGGGAATTCGTATGTATATTCCAACTATATGAATGTATACATGCATATGCATGCATATATATGCATATACATACATGTATGTAAGTATATGCATATGTGTAGGTAACAACAACTAATGAAAAAGAACTTATTTTTGAAAAGAGAGCAGAGAGATATGTGGAAGGATATAAAGGGAGGAAAAAGGGGGATTTGATATAATTACATTACAAGAAAAAATGAAAGAATTTTTTTAAAGAGGAAAGAGGGTTGTATCTTCCCAGAATCTGCACTGAGACCAAGACAAGGGCCAGGTGGTAGGTGTGGACAGGGTGGTGTTGGTCTGTGGTATAACTTGCTGTCATTCTGTTTTACTATCAGTACTTACACACGTTGGTTCAACTAGGTTAGTAGTTCTATATCAACTAACTTACTGTCTTAGGGTTTCTATTGTTGTGATGAAACACCATGAACAAAAAGTAAGTTGTGGGGAAAGGGCTCACTTCAACAGCACTGTTCATCACTGAAGGAAGTTAGAGAGAGGGAGGTTTCAGAGGTTTCAAGTTTATATGAATGTAACCAATGGCACAGGAAAAAGAAACAGCCAGAAACTCTACATCAACTCCAACTTGTAACAGAACACATGTAGGAAAAAGTGTGTGCTATGCAAATGACCCCAAAGTCTCTGGTACAGGGATTAAAAATCTTAATTCTTTGTACAACATTCACCAATAGACTTTCTCCAGCTCTGATCTACTCATACTCTCTGAAGGGCCTTTTTCACTCAATAAACAGTCTTCTTCTGTTATTATCCAGGTGTCTCTGTCTAAATTTTTGTTCAAGAAAAGAACCCAAAAACCCAAGCAAGTGCCCTTTAGGCTCCAATATCTTTCTATTATAGAGTAACATAAAACTTGTGTTCTCTAGTGCCTGCCACAAACAGAGGACTCAAAAACACTCTAGTTTATACTTCAATTTCTGTTTTAATTATCATATTTTTGAGAAGCAGAAATGAACTGTGGATATCTGATACTGATCTCTGAGATGACTTAAAAGATGTTTATTTCAGAGGTCTGGAATAATCTTTAATCCAAAGGATTGCCTTAACCTATCATAATTGATAGTATAAATCCCCAGGAGAAAAATTACTAAGCTGTCTTCATTGGAAAAATCAGCATTGTCTTTATTGGAAGGTCATTCTGACAAATGAGCAGGGCCTTGAGAAATGATGGGAAGTCTAAACCAGAGCAGCAGTTCTCAGATGTTTTGATCTCACAATCCCTTTAGTGTTCAAAATTATTGAGGACTCTAAAAAGCTTTTATTTATGTGGATTATATCTATAAATAATTATTGTTTTTAAATAAGAAGTGAGAAATGCTTAAATATATATTTATTCACTTATTCTAAATGTAATAGGTTGAGTATGATAGTTCAAACCTCTTATATCAGCAGTCAGGAAAATAAAGTGAGAGAATAGCTATGACTTTGAAGCCATCCTGGGCTACACGGTGGATTCTATACCAGATTCGGAGACTCTGTCTAAATAAACAAATTAAAAAATAATCAAAAAACACACTAATACTCAACCCAATAACTTAACATAAACATATTTGGAAAGATAAATGCATTTTCTCAAACATAAATATTTCAATGTATGCTTGAACTGAAAACACAGGTAATGTCTAAAAACTAACATGAAAATACTTTTCAGCTTGTAGCTCCCCACCCTGCCCAACGGTCTCAAGAACTCACATAAAACACTGTAAAAACTGCTGATATAGACAAAGAGCTCAGCTGGGAAAAGCTGTACTTACACAACAATTGATAAGAAGGAGGAAGAAGCCACATCACCCAGAGATAGTTGTGAAATGACAAGCTAATCTTTTCTGACTACTTTGGAAAGAATTGTCAACCTAGATCTACAGTGTTTGGGTCATTCCCAACAGATGAATAAGCAAGATATGCTGTAGACAATTTATTTAAAATGGCTTTAAAACTTCTGATAAATCAAAACGATATGCTACTTTCTCTTAGAAGACTAGGTTTTCTTTAGTTTTATCTCAAAGTTCTTCAAATATAATAATAAATGTTTCGTTATACAGACTTTCAATAGTGTGATTAATGAGCTGAGGACTGTCTCATGTGGCTGTAAAACCAAAGCTAAGGCAGAGATACTGAGTTGGAGGCAAGAGTGCTGAGATCCATGGTAAGAAGCAATCCCAGAAAGAAAAAATAAAGTAAGTGTGATATTGACTTATCTAGAAAAACACCCCAAAAGGTCAGGAATGAGGGAATAGTGGGGCTGCAAAGACAACACTACATTTACAAATCCTTTTCACTTGGAAAACTAAATATAAAATTCACAAATAAAGTTTAAGAAACTGCATATCAAATCTTATTGTGTCCTGAGTGCTCCTTTTTAAGCTATCTCAGAGTACAGAATTACCACACCTGGAGAGGACAGGGATGGAGGTGTTTTTCTATTTGTCTTTGCTTGTTTGCTTTATTTTCTCATTTTATTTTATGATTGTGAAGTTGGATCAGTGGGTAGAAGTGCCCACTATATAACCCTGATACATAGGACCCATGAAGGAAGAAGAAAGCCCACTCTCAAGATTATGTTCTGACCTCCACATGTGTGCCATGGATGTGCATGCTACCCATACTCTCCATCACATTATAATAATAAATAAGGTAAAAATAAACAAACAAAAAAAAAGAAAGACATTCCTCCTCTATCTAAAAGGGAATTAGTTAGGAATGCCAGCCTGGAATCACAAGAAAGAATGTCATCATCAGTTCCTGGCAAGATACAGTGTGAGCAGCTGGGGGCTAACTCCACTGCCATGCCTTCCTGACCAAGATAAAATGATCTCTTGCTATTATAAGCCACAATAATCCCTTCCGCCCTTATAAAAAAGAATGTCAACATGAGCAACAAAAGTTCTTAAAACAGATCAAAAGGTCACATTCATCCAAGTGTGCTAGTATATGACTTTAATCTCAGTACTTGAGAGATGGGGCAAAAGGAACCCTCTAAGTTTGGAACACATTCAGGTTATACAGCAAAACCCAGTTTCAAAAATGAAAAATGAAAAAAAAACCTCTCAAAGTCAGAAAAAAATAAATTCATAATGCAAGAACAGATTTTTGATTTGCTTTCATCCTGGATTAAAATACTGAAAATAGTCCATGTAAAAAATTTCTTTTTAGACATAATGTAAAATATTGGAATTTAACCCACCAATCAAAATATCATTCCTCTTCAAACAAGAAGGCAAGGCTGTAATGGCTATCTATCAATAGATGAATGGAAAATGAAGATGTAGTACTTATACACACAATAAAATTTTACACAGCTGTAAAGGAAAATGAAATTATAAAACCTCTAAGTCAATGGATAGAAATGAAACAATTATACTGAGTGAAGTAACCCAGATCCAAAAAGACAAACATTACATTTTCTCCCTCATACACAGATTATAGCTTCCAGTCTTTAGATTTTTCTGTTTAACTTAGGACAGCTGCAAAAGCCATAAAATTAGAAAAGAGTTATTGAGATAGAGCATGCTTCAAGAGAGAAGACATAACAGAACACAGATGATATAAAAATAGAGATGAAATATAATAAGGGGAGGGGCAAAGGGATGGAAGAGAGAAAGGGATAGGGAGAGAAGGTTAACCAATATCAACATTGTGCCTCTATCTATATAAAAAACTAATACTTAGAAAGTCAACTAAAAATGTAAAGGATAACAGTCTGCATGGCCGACTAATGCTATCTCTAGTAACCATGAGATATTAAACAAAATTTCCAGTCCCAGGTATGGAGTACCTTCTCATAAACTGTTGGACAAGGAGACCATAGAGGCCCCCAACACAATCCAGGCTATTTTATTTCTTTTGGTTGGCTACCAGAACTAGTTGATAAGACCCATTGATGAAGACACTACAGACCTGTGTGTAATACAGAGAAATCAAATCCTAACTGAGCTGGAAGCTTCCTCCATCTTGGCTAGCTCTCAACATGAAAGACACTTCAATGTAGACTGTTGTGAGAGGGAGGCATATATGGTCTTACCTAGGTAAGGACCCTAGAAACTACAATACAACCTACCAGGCAAGATGTGTCCAGTTGTGCAATAGTGGTATGAATGACTGTTAGAGGAATAACAAAGCACTCTCTGCTTGGTTTTGAGGTCTGTTCCCCAAAAGGGAATTCATGGCTGGTTAAATAATACAGTTAACAGCTGTGTTTCTTTTACATATATCCATAACTGAGGAGGTCTTATTCCCTATTGGGGAGCTTATGACCACTGTTTAGCTAAATTAACATATCATCAAGGGGCCTTTTAAATATATATCTATATTCACAAATGCTACTCTCAGTCTTAATCAGAAAAACTTTCGCTTAACAACAAATGGTAATGAATGCAGAGATACACAACTGCCAAAGTACTTAAAAATAAGTTTTCGGGGCTGGAGAGATGGCTCAGTGGTTAAGAGCACTGATTGTTCTTCCAGAGGACCTGAGTTCGATTCCCAGCACCCACATGGCAGCTAACAACTGTCTGTAATTCCAAGACCTGACACCCTTACACAGTTATACATGCAGGCAGAACACCAATTCACATAAAATAGAAATTAAAAAATAAATTTTCATTCCCCAAAGGACATTTCTACCAACCCCTCTAAGACTCAAGGAACAAAGTGAAGGAGGGAGTGGAAAGAATGTAAGAGTCAGAAGATAAGGAAAACTAAGTGTGGATCTCTGAGACACAGACAATGGTTGCTTAGATTAGAGAAAGAGATGGATAGACACCAGTGCAAGAATACATTCAACAACAACGTAAAGAACAATATGGCACCACCAGGACCCAGTAGTTCTACACCAGCAAGACCTGAAAATCCCAACATAAAAGAAACAGAAGAAAATGGCCTTTAAAATAGCTTTATGAAGAAGATAGAGCCCTTTAAGGAGGAAATGAAAAATTCCTCTAAAAAATAAAAAAGGAGAAACAAAAAATTGGAAGAAATCAACAAATCCTTTAAAGAAAGCCAAAAAAAAAAAAAAAGTAGTCAAACAGGTGAAGGAAACAGTTGAAGACTTAAAAGTTGAAATAGAGGTAATAAGAAAGACGCAAACCTAGGGAAGGCTGAAAATGGTAAATTTGAGTAAACGAACAGAACTTCAGATGTAAACATAACCAACAAAATGCAAGAGATGCAGAGAGACTCTCTGGTGTTGGACATACAATAGAGGAAATAGACTCATCATTCAAATAAAACACTAATGCCAACAAAATCATAACACAAAATGTCAAGGAAATTTGGGATGCCATGAAAAGATCAAATCTAAGAATAATAGGAATAGAAGGAGAATATCAGCGTAAAGGCCCAGAAAATATATTCAACTCAAATAGAAAAAAACTTTCCCAACCTAATGAAGGAAATGATTATAAAGATACAAGAAGCTCAGAGAACACCAAATAGGCTGGATCTTCCCAAAAAGTCCCCTTGCCACATAATAATTAAACCATTAAACATGCAGAATAAAGAAAGAATATTACAAGCTGCAAAGGGAAAAGGCCAAGTAACTTATAGGCAGACCCATCAGAATAAAACCAACTTCTCAATAGAGGCTATAAAAGCCAGAAGGTCCTGGACAGACATTATGCAGACACTAAGAGACCACAGATGCCAGCACAGCTCTCAATCACCATAGATGGGGTAAACAAGATATTCTACGACAAAACCAGATTTAAATAATATCAATCCCAAAATCCAGCCCTACATAAAGCACTAGAAGAAAAAACTCCAATCTAATGAAGTTAGGTGCACCCACAAAAACATACGCAATAAATAACCCCACAACAGCAAATCCCAAGAAGGGACACACACACACACACACACACACACACACACACACTACCACCCCAAAATAACAAGAATTAACAATAACTGGACATTAATAACCCTTGCACTCAACTCATCTATAAAAAGTCACAGGATAACAGAATAGATATGAAGACAGGATCCATCCTTCTGTTGAATATAAGAAACAACCTCAACTTCAAAGACAGATACTACCTCAGAGTAATGGATTGGGAAAAAAACTTTCAAATGGACTTAAGAAGCAAGCTGGTGTAGCTATCCTAATATCCAACAAAATAGACTTCAAACTAAAACTAATCAGGAGAGATTGAGAAGGACATTACATATTCATCACAAGAAAAATCCACCAAGATGAAGTCTCAGTTCTGAACATGTATGGTCCAAATACAAGGGCACTTGCACATGTAAAAGTAACATTACTAAAGGTTAAATCACACATCAAATCCCACACACTATCATTAACTGAGAAACCTCAACACCCCACCCTCACCAATGCACAGATCTACCACACAGAAACTTAACAGAGAAATAAGGGATCTTACAAATGTTATGACTCAAATGGACTTAATAAACATATATAGAACTGTCTACTCAAACACAAAGGAATATACCTTATTCTCAGCACTGCATCGAACCTTCTCTAAAACTGACCCAAAACAAAGCAAATCTCAATAAATACAAAAACTTGGAATAATTCCCTGTATTTTATTGTATTTATTCTCCAATAAAATACAAGATCACTATGGCTTGAAGTTAGAATTGAACAACAACACAAATTACAGAAATTGTACAAACTCATGGAAACTAAATAATGATCAACTGAATCACCACTTAGTCAAAGAAAAGGTAAAGAAAGAAATTAAAGACTTCCTAGGATTCACCACTTGGTCAAGGAAAAGGTAAAGAAAGAAATTAAAGACTTCCTAGGATTCAATGAAAATGAATGTACAACATATCTAAATTTATGGGACATTATGAAAGCACAACTAAGAGGAAATTTCATAGCACTAAATGCCTACATAAAGAAGTTTGAGAAATCTCACACTATTGGCTTAACAGCACACCTGAAAGTACTAGAACAATAAAAAGCAAACTCATTAAGGAGGAAAAAGTGCCAGGAAATAATCAAATTGAGGGCTGAAATCAATAAAATAGAACACAGAGAACAACACAAACAATCAATGAAACAAAGAGTTGGTTCTTTGAGAAAAAATCAAGAAAATAGGGGAAAAAAACATCAAAACTAACAAAAAAGCAGAGAAGCAGAGAGAGAGAGAGAGAATATCCAAATTAACAAAATTAGAAATGAAAAGGGAGCCATAACAACAGACACTGAGGAAATCCAGAGAATCATTAGGTCATATTTCAAAAACCTGTACTCAACTAAATTGGAAAATCTAGAAGAAATGGACATTTTTCTGGATAGGTGCCTCATACCAAAATTAAATCAAGATCACATAGACAATTTAAATAGATCTATAACCCCTAAGGAAATAGAAGCAGTCATTAAAAGTCTCACAACCAAAAACAGCCCTGGGATAGATGGTTTCAGCACAGAATTGTGCAATAATTAAAAAAAAGAACTAATGCCAATACTCCTCAAGTTGTTCCACACAATAAAAAGAAAAGGAACTTTGCCAAACTCTTTTTTATAAGGCTATAGTTACTTTGATACATATACCACATAGAGAAGCAACAAAGAGAATTACAGACCATCTTCTTCCTCAACATTGATGCAAAAATAATAAAATACTGGCAAACTGAATTCAAGAACAGATCAAAAACTCATTCACCATGATCAAGTAGGCTTCATCACATAGATACAAGGATGATTCAACATATAAAAATCTGTGAGTCATCCACCATATAAACAAACTGAAAGAAAAAAATCACATGATCATCTCATTTGATGCTGAAAAAGCCTTCAACAAAATCCAACACCCCTTCATGATAAAGGTTTTGGAGAGATTAGGGATACAAGAACATATGTAAACAATATAGTCAATATACAGCAAGCCAACAGCCAACATTAATTAAAAGGAGAGAAACTCAAAGTGATTCCACTAAAATCAGGAACTAGACAAGGATGTCCTTTCTCCCTTTAACTATTCAATACAGTTCCCAAAGATTTAGCTAAAAGCAATAAGAGAACAAAAGGAGATTAAGGTAATGCAAATTGGAAAGAAAAAGTCAAACTTTTGCTATTTACATATGATATGATAATGTACATAAGGGATCCCCAAAATTCTACCAGCAAACTCCTACAACTGATAAACGTGGTAAGTAATGTTGCAGGATACAAGATTAACTCAAAAATTCAGTAACCCTCCTGTATACAAATGATAAGTCGGTCGAAAAAGAAATCAAATAAACATCACCTTTTACAATAATCACAAATAAAAAAGAATACCTTGGAGTAACTGTAACCAAACAAGTGAAAGATCTATATGACAAAAACTTTTTCTAGAAAGAAATTGAAGAAGATATCTAAAATGGAAAGATTCCCCCATGCTCTTGGATAGGTAAAACCAAAATAATAAAAATTGCAATCATACCAAAAACAATCGAAAGACTCAATGCAATCCACATTAAAATTCCAACACAATTCTTCACATATCTCAAAAGAACAATACTCAAATTCATATGGAAAAAAAAAACTAGAATAGCTAAAACAATTCTGTACAATAAAGCAACTTCTCGAGGCATCACCATCCCGGAGTTCAAGGTCTACTATAGAACTCCAGTAATAAAAACAGCTTGATATTGGCATAAAAACTGACATGTGGATCAATGAAATCAAACTGAATGACCTGACATTAATCCAGATGCTTATGACCACCTGATTTTTGACAAAGAAACCAAAATTGTACAATGAAAAAAGAAAACATCTTCAACAAATGATGTTGGCATAACTGGATAATAGTGTGTAGAAAAATGCAAATAGATCCAAGCCTGTCACCCTGCACAAAACTCAAATCCAAGTGGATCAAAGACCTCAACATAAATCAAGTTACACTGAAGCTCATGGAAGAGAAAGTGAAAAGTAACCTTGAACACATTGGCACAAGGGACAACTTCTTAAATATAACTCCAGTAGCACAGAGACAGTGCAACGATTAATAAATGGAGCTCCCTAAAACTGAGAAGCTCCTGTAAGATGAAGAGCAGTAAATATGACAAAATGAAAGCCTACAGAATGGGAAAATATCTTCACCAAGCACATATCTGACAGAGGGCTAATCTCCAAAATATACAGAGAACTCAAGAAACTAGACATCAAAACACCAAAAAAAATCCCATTTAAAAATTGAGCTACAGATTTAAACAGAGAATTCTCAATAAAAGAATCTCCAAAGACAGTTAAAGAATTGCTTGCTCAACATCCTTAGTCATCAGAGAAATGCAAATCAAAACAATTCTGAGATATCATCTTATACCAGTCAAAATAACTAAGATCAAAAACACGGATGACAGCTTATGCTGGAGGGAATGTGGAGCAAGGGAAACAGCCATCTATTATGGGTGAAAGTGTAAAATTGTACAACCATGTTGGAAATCAGCAAAATGACTTATCAGAAAATTGTTATTCAATTTATCTCAAGACCTAACAATGCCATTCTTGGGGATACACCCAAAGAATGCTCAATTCATACTACAAGAATACTTGCTCAACTATGTTCACAGCTGCATTATTTGTAATAATCAGAAATTGGAAACAATCTAGATGTCCTTCAACCAAAGAATGGATAAAGAAACACATAATGGAGTATAATTCAGCTGTAAAAAATAATGACATCATCAAATTTACAAGCAAAAAGATGAAAGTAGAAAATATCACCTTGAGTGAGGTAATCCAGACTCAGAAAGACAAATATGGTATGTATTCACTTATAAGTGGATACTAGATGTAAAGCAAAGGAGTCTACAGTCCATAGCGTTAGAGAGGCTGACTAACAAGGAGGACTCTAAAAAGAATACACAAATTGCCCTGGAAAGGAGAAATATAGGAGATCTGAGTAAAGAGGGGGTGAGGAGGGACAATAGAAGAGAGGAGATGAGGGATGAGAACATGAGCAAACAGGAAGGTCGAGCTGGGACAGAGACAAACTGAGAGAGCAGGGAAAGAGATATATTGATAGAGAGAGACATGGGGTTAGGGAGAAACCTGGTGCTAGGCAAATTCTCAGGAATCCGCAAAGATGACTCCAGTTTAGACTACTAGCAATAGTGGAGAGGTTGCCTGAACTGGCCTAGCCTAGTAGCCAGATTGGTGGATACCTTAACTGTCAAGATGAAGCCTTCATTCAGTAAGTGATGGAAGCAGATACAGGGATCCTCAGCCAAGAACCAGGCTAAGCTCCAGGAATGCAGCCAAAGAGAGGGAAGGGGGATTGTATGAGTGAGGAAGTGGGGAGTAGAGATCATGATGAGGACATCTATCTACAGAGACAACTGAACCAAGCTATTGGGGACTCAGGAACATTAGACCAACAGCTGTAGAGTCTGCATAGGACTGGGCTAGGTCCTCTGCATAACGGAGACAGTTGTGTAGCTTGGTCTGTTTGAGGGGCCCCTGGCAGTGGGATCAGGGTCTATCCCTGACACATGAGCTGGCTTTTTGGAGCCCATTACGTATGATGGAATGCCTTACTCAACCCTGATGCATGAGGGAGGGGCTTGGTCCTGCCTCAACTGAACGTACCAGGCTTTGCTGACATCTCATTAGAGGTTTTACCTTTTTGGAGGAAGGGATGAGAGGTAGGGGGAGGCTGAGGGGAGAAGAATCAATAAAGGGAGGGCTTATAGTTAGCATGTAAGTTGAATATTAAAAATTATTTGTAAAAAAGAATATATAACCCACAGAAAGGCATCCCATTCCTTGTACTACAATTTTCACTTACTAACAATATACTCTGAAAGTAGCACCGTCCATCCATACAGAGTAATTCAAATATTGAAATGAGCTCAGTGGTTTCCACAAGGCTTTTCAATATATCCTTAGTTTTAGTTGACTTACCTTCATCTCCTCCACCTTCCCCATCCCTGCTTAATCTTTTTACTCTCAGGATGCTGTAGTAGCACAAATTTGGGTTGTAAGAAAAAAAGACTCAGAGCCAAATAATGGGGAAAGGCTGAAATATCAGAGAGAGGAAGTACCCAGCTGTCAATTCTCACCCGGCTGTCTTGCAACTTCCTCAGCCTTGCTCCTGGTCACTTCTCCCAGTGCTTCTGTTTCTGCCTGGTTTCTATAAACCCTTATATACCCTTTAACTCACAGAAACAGAAGAAGTTCTGTCTCTGGAGTTATGGGATTAAGAGTGTTGATCACCACTCCCCTTTCCCTGTGTGCTGTGTACTGGGATTAAAGGTGTGTGTGACTGGCTCAGATGTTTATCTTTATATTCAAGGATTTCCTGAGCTGTCTGCCTAGGATTTGACTGTGTGCTTTCTCTGATATCCCAGGATTTATTAAATATCTAACATCCAGAGGATGCTAACATTTTCTTTCATTTCATATATATTCTATAATCTTTCAAGTAATTTTTTTAATTGGGTTGTGAAATACTAGGCTTCCATACAGGGTTTTATACACCCTTCCTTTGGGTTGGCTCTCTACTCACCCCTTGATGTCCCCCACATTCCTTCACCTCTCCCTGTATAAGCCTTTACACCCCCTGTATTCTACCTCCTTGTCTTCATTTTACCTATAATGTACTATCCTCCCTCCCTTAACATGCCCCAGCTTCGAAAATGCTCCTTTAGTTTCTAGGCTTCTACTTGTTTTCCAAGTTAAACATGCAAAAGATTTCAAGCTAGATTAGTATATAAGAGTGAACATACACTGTCTTCCTTAGCTAGATACCTCACTTAGAATAATCTTTTCCAGTTCCCTTCGTTTACCTTCAAATCTCGTGATCTCATTTTTTCATATCAGATTAATATTCCATTGTGTGTATGCACTACATTTTTCTTATACATTCATCTGTTGATGTACATCTGGGTTGGTTCCATTCCCTAGCTATTGTGAATAGAGCTGTATTGAACACACTAAATGGTCAAGCAAGTTTCCACAGGAGGGAAGAAACCAACAGTTCTAAGCAGCTATGCAACCTAGGAGACATAACAATGAAGAGAACGGTCCAATAACCTTAAGAATGTACCGATAGCTTATCTACCTTGGTGTGACCAACAGCTCTCTACTTTGACTTAAGACCCTCTCCACAAGAGGAAAACCATATATGCTACTGGAAACTTAGCCAACTGCTCAGGGCTAGTCAAGTCATGGACCTTGGAAGAGAATCTAGAACCATCACTTTACCAAGCCAGCATAATCCCTAACTATACTCTAAAATTTGTTCCTATACACACAGATTGGGAGGATTTGAAGGAAGAAAAAGTAAGGGAAATGATTTAATTATATCACAATCTCCAAGAATAAAGCAAATATTTTTACAAATCTTCTTTTGCAACCCAGAACTCACTATCCAGCATGAATTTTTTGATGCATATAAGAAATGATATGATACAGAAGACAATACAAAAGAATAATAGTGTTAAAAATGGAGCCTGTTTCCAGCACAAAATCAGGAGCTGAAATGTCTGCTTTACTGTGAATGGATATTTGTTTCAATGTGGCATTGCCATCCATATTTTGCCCACAGATCCATAATAATTTGAGTGTGACAGGAATGAAAATGATCTGACTTTAATTATGAGACATATGGGATATCAGAAAGTAAAAGACAAATCTCTTAAAATTTATTCTGAAAGTAAATTATTTGAAGACATTGACACAAAATACCTCCAACAGAAGTTGTCTGTTGACATGAACTTGAAGTTGTCATGACCCATCTTTAATTCATGGAGAGATAAAAGAATGGAAGAACAGAGGGTTCAGAGCACAAATGTTAGCTCCTTGAATGGAGGCTGTCTTGAGAAATCTTGAACTTCATTGACCTCAATGGAAGAAATGCTAGACATCAAAACCACTGTAAGAGAAATGAAAAACTCCTTAAATGGGTTCATGAATAGATTGGACACAGCAAAGGAAAGAATGGTGAGCTTTACAAAATTCCTAGAGAAACTTCCCAAACTGAAACACAAAGAGAGAAAACATATCAAAAATCAGACTGTCCAAGTACTGTGGTAGAAATAGAGGAGAGACAGGGTAGAAATAGATGCAACATGTGCATAGTAGGACTATTGGAGAAGAAATAGAGGAACAGAAGAAATGTGTGATATAATAAGGGCTTGAGGTGGGGAGATGGCTGAGGAGGTAAAGGTGCTTGTAGCAAGAATAAAGATGTGAATTCACATCTCTATCTGCGTGAAAGAGCTGCATGTGGCTTTGAGTGTCTACAGTCCCAGCACTGGGAGCATGCTGGTCAGCCTCCCTAGCCAGAACAACAAGCTTCAGGCCTCTCTGAAAGGAGTAAGGTACAGAGTGAAAGAATATGATTCTATGGCCTCCTGTGGCCTCTACATGTATGCATAGAAGCACATGCTTCTTCCTAGAAATAGTGATCAACACCAAACCTAAGTCCAGCAAATTCAAAATACAACCAAGAGGATAAGTGCCTCCACCCCAGAGAAAAAAAGCCTGTATCTAGATATACATTCCAAACTACAGAAAATGAAAATGAAAGGAGAGAAAGAAGAGGAAAAAATCTGGAATGCGGTAAAACTAATTCTTTTTTTCACACTGGATAGATAAATCAAAGCAGAAATATGTAAAAATAAATCACATTTCTCCTTTCAGAAGGCAGAACAAACCGACTATACAAGTAGAGTAAAATTAGAAAAGGGGAAGAGGAATAAGTGTCTCCCTAAAGCTTACTGTTGAAAACCTCACTCCCAAAGCACGAGGATTCAGAGGTGGCGCTTTTGCAAGTGGTTGGATTGGGAGACTCTGACCTTAGAAACACATTAATCCATCAATGAATTCATACTTTGATGGCATTACTGAGAGGTAATAGAAACCATAGGAGGGGGACCTACTTCACTACATGTCCTAGAAGAACACATCATTTCTTTTCAGTTCTGAGGATTGAACCCAGGCCATCTTGCATGTGGGGCAAGCATTCTACCAACTGAGCCTATCCCTTGGAAGCCCCTGGTCCCTTCCTCGCTTTCTGTTTCCAGCTATCAAGGGAGAAGCAATTTTGTCTACCATATGTTACATGCCATGATGTTCTGCCTTACCCTGGGCTCAAAAGCAAGGAAGCTAGCCAACTACGGAATGAAATCTTGAAATACAAACCAGAGTAAACACTTTTCCCTTCCAGTTGATTCCCTGCTAAATATTCTCAGAGTGATGAAAAGCTGAGTAAAAAATCAACACAAGTAGTCAACAAAATAAAATCCTTGTTCTTTGAAAAGATTATAAACTCATAGTCAGATCAATCAATAAAAACAACACAAATCACAAATATTATAGATAAAATAAAAGCTTGGTATGGTGGTGCATGCTTGAATCTCAGAACTTGGAAGACTGAAACAAGAGGGTCATTGAGAAAAGGGCCAACCTGGATTGCATAGGAAGTTCAAGACCAGCTATATAGCAAGACTATATCTCAAAAATAAAGTAAAAAGACCATCATCATTGGTTACATGGACATTTAAAACATAATAAAAGACATATTGTCAGTTCCGTGTGTACATAATTTATTATAGCATTGATGAAAAATGCTAATAATCCTTCAAAAGAACAATCCACTGAAATTCATAAAAGAACAACTAGATCATGAAACAGGCCTACATTTATTTAAATAAGCTAGATCAGTAATAAAATTCCAAATCAGAAAACACCGGTGAGTTCACAGTATATTCTACTATCATACACATTTAAACAGAAATCTCTACAATTTCCCTCATTCTATGAGGCTATCATTAGCATAACATCAAAATTACAGAAAAGAAATTCTAAGAAAACTACAAACCAGTATCTTTTCTTTAACACGGATATGAAAATATTGGAGAAATCATTAGCAAATCAAATACAATTCATAAAAAGGAACTATATACCATGAAAAGACACGAGCCTTAAATGCATGCAAATAAGTAAAAGACCTTGTGGAAAGGTGACACTGTGATTCCAATGACCTATGTTCTAGAAAAGGCAAAACTTTGGCGATAATACAATGATTAGTGGCTTAGGCTGAGAGAGAACAGAGTGGAAAGGCAGGGCACAGAGAATGATATAATGGTCGATGGTGCATATATTTTATTATATATTTCTCTAGCCCCATAGGATATACAACACAGAAGGAAACCCTGCCAAGCACATTTGTGCCTGCCTATGTGTTCAAATATCTAAGAGGCTAACTCAAGCTCAAAGGCCTCAGTCTGCACTAGAAAACATAGTGAGAACCTGTCTCAAAAAAAAAAAAAATCCCAAGATGACATGTATTAGAGTGTAGGCCTCTAAACACAGGAAGCTGAGACAGGAAGATCTTGATGTCCAAGCCAGCCCATAGCAAAACAATGTCTTAAATAAGTAAAGAAGAGAACTCTAATATAAACTATTGACTTGTGTAACATATTAGAGTATATTAGCATTGGTCCATTATTAGTAACAAGTGTGCAACACTAACACAAGATATTAAAAACAAGGAATGCTGGTGTGGGATGCATATGGGAACTTTAGTTTTCCCTCAGCTGCTCTGAGGGGGAAATTAAGGCTAAACTAAAAACTAAAACTAGTCCCCCCCAAACTAACGGTGTTTTTTAAAAAAATTAAGTAGACCAAAGAGCTGTTTACTCATAAGAAAATGCTGATTTTAAAAAGGACCCTGCAAGGGGGCTGGAGAGATGGCCTGCCATTAAAAGAAATTGCTCTTCTTCCCAGAGAACCTAAGTTCAGTTCCTAGAATCCACATGGTGATGCACAATCATTTGTAACTACAGTTTGGGAGATCCAACAACCTCTTCTGGACTCTGCAGGCACCAGCCATGTATATGGTGCACATACATGACTATAAAGTACATCTAATTTTTAAAGTGCCCTGTGAGGGTAGGGCAAGGGGTATGAGTCAGGAAAACTGAGCAATCCTTGGCTACACAGGGGGCTTAAATATACCCTAGGCTACATCATCCTGTGAAATGATGATTCATGTAGCCATTTTTCTGGTCATTTAAGAATGGAAGGCCTGAGATGTACATTGTGCTTACAGCTCTGAACTATTACCCTTAAGTAACATGGAAAGAGTGACAGAATCCTAAGTAATGTAGAGATAAAAACAGTCATTCAAGCTTGTCATTCCAGAAATTAAAAAAAAAAAATGGATGGCTCATATGGTAGTCATAATCATCCCTCTAATCTCAGCACTCAGGAGGAGTGTGCTGTGAATTCAATACTGACCTAAGCTACATAGAGACCCCTTGTTTCCAAAATATCAACAAGCAAATGAATTAAGGAGTGAATAAAATAATGAATGGATAACCCAAGGATACTACGTTAAGACAAGGCTCTTGTTCTTAACATTTGGATGGTAGAGAGGAAAAAATAAAATCTTAGAATTCATGTGTAACCCTACGTAAGAGAGAGCACAGACAAAGGCAGGCATCTTGACAGAATGAACTCTTAAACAAATGTAACAGACAAAAAAAATGATAGGCAGATGGACAAAGATAGAGGTGAAGACACAATATACTGCTATATGACTATAGTAAGGTAATAGAAAGATCTAGAATGTTTTCATTTCCACATTATATGCTTTGCATATGAGATTGGTGACAAGAGAGACCCCTGTCACTTACTTCAGAACAATCTGTGGTAGACATCTCAAAAGTCTTGAATAATGAGTACTTTACAAGCTCAAACATCACAACCTCCAAGAAATACAGAGATTCTAGAAGAATGAGCATATTTCTCTTACTCCAAGGGGATGGCAAGGACAAAAATAGTTGTAGGAAGAAAACTGTGTACATTTGTGCATACTTTGCATATCTGCAGAGTGTATAGGCATTTGAACTTATGCTCTATCCCTCACCATTTGATGTCTTCATCACTGTGTCCATGTACACTGTTGATCCAGATGAAGTTCATTCCCTAAAACTGCCCCCCAGAGACCACATGCAATAATTTGGCCCTTATTATCCATCCACTACTGCATCTTCAACATTAAACTGAGTACCCAATACACAGTAGAAATTAGACACTGAGAAGAGAAGAAGGCAGATCTAATAGTTCTCCATCTTTCTAGTGAATCCTTAGATGGAGACCATATGTGAGACAATACTCACCTCTAGGCTCAAAAGAAGTAGGGAAACAGATGCAAAGGTTTTAAATATTTAGTCTATAAAGAAGACCATCACAGTGCCTGGAATTTCTTAAATAATCTGTTATGAGCTTCCCTGACATACACAAGTCATGCAAATAACTATTTACAGAAGGGACAGAGGGAGGAGGGAAAGAGGGAGGGAGGGAGGGAGGAATGGAGGGAGGGAAAGGCTGACACACAGATCTCTGTCCCTCTTGATGCAGATGGACTCACCTTCTCTGAACCCTTGCCCAGGTGCATTGCATTGAGATAGCACTAGCACCCAGATAGCAAGGATTAGAGAGGGGGAGCATGGGAGAAGGATCAGGACCTTGAGTGCTCAATGTGGAAAAGGTTCACTGTACTATAAACCTTTAGATCAAGAATGAGAAGTCTTACACTTCGTGTGCTTCAGTGTATGAAAAGTGACATCTTATGGCCCACCACCAACTTAAACCATCGAAATTCCATTCCCCCTACACATCTCTTTTGAAGGGAAAGAAAGTCTATCTTGGGAACTGATGTCTGCTGGGCACAGTGTCAGCAGATCCTAAGTTCTCAAAAGTACTTGTGGAAGGAGAAAGGAGGAAGCATTGATTCACAGATAATTGCTTTTCTCTAAGAAGTAAAATGCACCACCTACTGTCATAGAGTAGCTGCTTCGCCAAACCAAGGCTCACAACAAGATGACAAGGACAACAGAGAAGGGGGAGGGAGGGAGGGAGGGAGAAGGCTCTGTCTAGATGTAAATATCACAGGTGTGTGTACAGGTACACAAACAATGTGTGAACAGATGAAAAAATAGCCTACACTTTCATACCCTGAGCTCATGTACCCACAGGAATCTGGTGTCTTGAGGAGGTTTAAGCTCCATAGGCCCTATAATACACAGTAAAAATGATATCTTAAGCAGCTTAGCTTATAGTAGCTCACTGTAGCTTGCTATAGCACTAAAACAGCAGGAATTCAATAAATCTGTCAAAGGGATGGATGCCCAGAGCAAAATACAAATACACATAATAAATAAGTCTTTTAAAAAAAGTTACAAAATACAAATACAAGTGACCCATTTAAGGAACAAGAAGAACAAAGAAAAGGGGTACATGGGCTTTTCCTACACACAGGTAATGCTCAGGGTTTGTATTTTTGCATAAGTCCAATGCAATAAGACTGTTAAAGCACAGAAAAATGGTACAGGCTCTAATGTCAGCATTCATGAGACCAAAGCAGAAAATTTATGAAACTGTAGCCAGCCAAACTATACTGCAAGATTTTGTCTTAAAAAACAAACAAATTAAAAAAACAATAACATTCATTCCAGGGTTTTAAGAACAGGCAAAGGTGAATTAAGCCTGGGGTTTAGATATCTATATAACATGTGAATTTTATTGTGTAGGAAGAAAGTTCCCACTCCTGCAGATAAGCATAGATAGTGATATGTCTCCTCTCCTGCCTTTTAAGTTTCCAAAGAAAGACACCTATACTTCTATATGTCACACATGTGCCTGCACAAGGGACATGTATATGTATGAGAGAATAGGATGACTTAGTTCCTAGCACCCTGAATGACGAGTCTCTCAGTAGGAAAACACCATTAACCACACATGTCTCCTCTGGAGAGAAGTCCTGGAGAGACTCAGCAGAACACCCACAGCACAATGCACAGCACAGCGAGAGTGAGCAATAGACATGTGCTAGCTAACTGAATTATTTGTTAGCAGATTCATGATGACGAGGCTCACTCTCCTGTAATCCAGGCACATAGGAGGTGTTTAGAGACTTCACAACTCCAATGTGTAAAGGGTAGGGGAGAAGGAGCAGTTCATTGTTTGTATACCAAGTATGTGTGTGTTTACAGGATTAGGTGCATGCCTACAGAAACTGCGCTAAGATTTTTCTCTTCTCTTTGTTATATGCTCATTTACCTCCATGTCCTCACCAATTGTGGGGATGAGAAGGTGTAGTGAGGAGGGCTTGGTGGTGGTGAGATGAGCTTCTCCTTGACGTGAACATATATAAGAAGAAAGGGAGGCGTGCTTTCCTTTCCATCCCCTCACTTTACCTGATTCAGTGATTCTAAAACTTGATCATCAGAATCAACTAGAAGGCTTAACAAGAATATAAATGGTATATTTTGTGACTTGATATGTCAGGAGTAGAATTCCCTATGTGAACAATTCCCTATGGGATTCTGATACTGGAAGGCTCAGGGACAACACTTTGAGAATCACCAGTGTAAATGATCATTTAAAACAGAAAGCATCTGAACACAGTGGCATACATCTGTAATTCCAGTGCTCAGAGTCTGACACAGGTGTATCAATCAGGAAATCAATGCCAGTCTGGAATATACAAGTTCCAAGCCTTAGCAATACCTCATCTGAATAAAAACTGTGATCTAAAACTACTCTTTTTAACATGGATGAATGAATGAGATTCACTTTTCTTTCGGGGTCTCATGTTGCCCAGGCCAGCCTGCAAGTCTGTGTAGCCAAGGATGACCTAGGGAAGTGGATATGGGAGAATTTGTTCGATGGACAGAGCTATATAGAAAGATCTTGTCTCTAAATGGGAGTGGTGGTAGTAGATGGTGGTGGTGGTGAATAGTGGTGGTGGATGGTGGTGGTA